>JARQOC010000532.1:0-74280 GCA_033576535.1 Allobates femoralis | reverse complement strand
CTTCACTGCAACGTCGGGTCACCTGACCCAAGCCTCAGAGATCATGTGATCTCTGAGACTTGGGTTTGCACAGTGATGCTGCACTGTATGGCAATGATCTGCCATACAGAGTATCATCACTATGTCACCAGAGACTGCAACAAGAGGATACTTTATACTTTTGTAGCAGAGGCGCTAGAGCGTCGTGAGACCTTCGTTGTAACATAGTAACATAGTTTTTAAGGTTGAAGGAAGACTTAAGTCCATCTAGTTCAACCCATAGCCTAACATGTTGATCCAGAGGAAGGCAAAAAAACCCCATGTGGCAACACTAAGCTCCACATTGGGGGAAAAAATTCCTTCCTGACTCCAGATACGGCAATCAGACTAATTCCCTGGATCAACGCCCTATCAAAGAATCTAGTATATATAACCGGTAATATTATAGTTTTCAAGAAAGGCATCCAGGCCCTTCTTAAATGTTAGTAGTGACTCACTCATTACAACATCATGTGGCAGAGAGTTCCATAGTCTCACTGCTCTTACAGTAAAGAATCCACGTCTGTGATTATGATTAAACCTTCTTCCCTCCAGACGTAGAGGATGCCCCCTTGTCCCAGTCTCAGGCCTAAGAGTAAAGAGATCATTAGAAAGGTCTCTGTACTGCCCCCTCATATATTTGTACATTATTATAAGATCACCCCTAAGCCTTCGTTTTTCCAAGCTAAATAACCCCAAGTTTAATAACCTGTCTTGGTATTGCAGACCCCTTAGTCCTCTAATAACTTTTGTCGCTCTTCTCTGGACCCGCTCTAGTTCAGCTATGTCTTTCTTATACACCGGAGACCAGAATTGTACACAGTATTCTAAGTGTGGTCGCACTAGTGACTTGTATAGAGGTAAAATTATGTTCTCCTCATGAGCATCTATGCCTCTTTTAATACATCCCATTATTTTATTTGCCTTTACAGCAGCTGCCTGACACTGGCCACTAAATGTGAGTTTGTCATCTACCCATACACCCAGGTCTTTTTCAGTGGTAGTTTTGCCCAGTGTTTTATAATTAAGCACATAATTATACCCTTTGTTTCCTCTGCCCAAGTGCATGACTTTACATTTATCCCCATTAAAGCGCATTTGCCATTTAGCAGCCCAAGCTTCTAGTTTACATAAATCCTCCTGTAATATAAAATTGTCCTCCTCTGTATTGATTACCCTGCAGAGTTTAGTGTCATCTGCAAATATTGAGATTCTACTCTGTATGCCCCCTACAAGGTCATTAATAAATATATTAAATAGGAGCGGGCCCAACACTGACCCCTGTGGTACCCCACTGTTAACTGTGACCCATTCTGAGTGTGTTCCATTAATAACCACCCTTTGTTTCCTATCACTAAGCCAGTTCTTAACCCACTTACACATATTTTCCCCTATCCCCATTGCCCTCATTTTATGTATCAACCTTTTGTGTGGCACCGTATCAAAAGCTTTTGAAAAGTCCATATACACCACATCCACTGCATTTCCTTGGTCCAGTCCAGAACTTACTTCTTCATAGAAGCTTATTAGATTAGTTTGACAGGAACGGTCCCTCGTAAAACCATGTTGATAATGGGTCATGAGGTTATTTTTGTTCAGATACTCCAGTATAGCATCTCTTAGAAAACCCTCTAGGATTTTACCCACAGTAGAGGTTAAGCTTACTGGCCTATAATTTCCAAGTTCAGTTTTTGTCCCCTTTTTGAATATTGGCACCACATTTGCTATACGCCAGTCCTGTGGTACAGACCCTGATATTATGGAATCTTTAAATATTAAAAATAATGGTCTATCTATGACAGTACTTAATTCCTGCAGCACTCTGGGGTGTATCCCATCTGGGCCCGGGGATTTGTCAATTTTAGTCATTTTTAGACGATACCGTACTTCCTCTTGGGTTAAGCAGGTGACGTTTAATTGAGAATTTTTGTTATCACTGATCATATTGTCTGTCATGGGATTTTCTTGTGTAAATACTGTTGAAAAAAAGTCATTTAGCATATTTGCTTTTTCCTCATCCTCATCCACCATTTCACCCAGACTATTTTTAAAGGGGCCAACACCATCATTTTTTAGTTTCTTACTATTTATGTAGTTAAAAAATATTTTGGGATTCTTTTTACTTTCTCTGGCAATGAGTCTCTCTGTCTCAATCTTTGCTGCCTTGATTTGCTTTTTACAAATGTTATTTAATTTTCTGTATTTATTTAATGCTTCATCACTACCTACTTGCTTTAATTCCCTAAATGCTTTCTTTTTGTCACATATTGCACTTCTTACCGCTTTATTTAGCCATAGTGGTTTCCTCCTATTTCTAGCATGCTTATTCCCATAGGGTATATATTGTGCACAGGTCCTATTCAGGATGCTAATAAACATCTCCCATTTGTGTTGTGTACTTTTATGTCTCAGGACATCGTCCCAGTTTATTGCACTAAGATCATCTCTCAACCGTTGGAAATTTGCCTTCCTGAAGTTTAGTGTCCTTGTGGCCCCTCTACTACACGTCTTAGTAAAGGATACTTGAAAGCTTATTAAGTTATGATCACTATTACCCAAGTGACCTCCAACCCGTATATTTGATATGCGGTCTGGCCTGTTGGTTAATATTAGGTCCAGCAGTGCCCCCCTTCTTGTTGGGTCCTGAACCAGTTGTGAAAGGTAATTGTCTCTTATAGTTTTCAAAAACTTATTACCTTTGCTAGAACTGCAGGTTTCTGATCCCCAATGTATTTCAGGGTAGTTGAAGTCCCCCATAATAATGACTTCTCCCTGAGTCGCTGCTTCATCTATTTGCTTTATGAGGATATTCTCCTCCACTTCCATTATTGTTGGGGACTTATAACAAACCCCTATCAGTAATTTATTATTTTTTCCCCCTCCCCTTATCTCCACCCACAGAGACTCTACATTTCCATTAGATTCACCTATATTATCACGCAGGATGGGTTTTAAGGATGATTTTACGTATAAACATACACCTCCTCCTCGCCTATTTGTACGGTCATTTCTGAACAGACAATAGCCCTGTAAATTAACAGCCCAGTCATGACTCTCATCCAGCCAAGTCTCTGAAATCCCCACCATGTCATAATTATTTTCCAACAAAATCAATTCTAATTCCTCCATTTTGTTGGTGAGGCTTCTGGCATTAGTGAACATGCACTTTATGCATCTCTCTTTACCTCTATTCCTTCCTACTAGATTGACTGTTCTAACCCCACCCCCCATGCCACCCCCAATTTTATTACTTGTGCCCAGGTTACTGTTTACACTATCTTCCCTCCCTATACAATGAATACCCTCCCCCCCAATCCCTAGTTTAAACACTCCTCCAACCTTCTAGCCATTTTCTCCCCCAGCACAGCTGCACCCTCCCCATTGAGGTGCAGCCCGTCCCTAGCATAGAACCTGTAGCCAACAGAGAAGTCGGCCCAGTTCTCCAGGAACCCAAACCCCTCCTTCCTACACCAATTCCTGAGCCACTTATTTATCTCCCTAATCTCCCGTTGCCTCTCTGGTGTGGCACGTGGTACAGGCAGTATTTCAGAGAATACTACCTTGGAGGTCCTTGCCTTAAGCTTGCAGCCTAATTCCCTGAAATCATCTTTAAGGACCTTCCACCTACCTCTAACTTTGTCATTTGTGCCAATGTGCACCATGACCGCTGGGTCCTCACCAGCCCCTCCCAGTAATCTGTCAACCCGATCAGCGATGTGCCGGACTCGAGCGCCAGGTAGGCAGCACACTGTTCGACGATCCCTGTCTTTGTGACAGATTGCCCTATCTATTCCCCTAATAATTGAGTCCCCCACTACCAGCACCTGTCTGGCCTGCCCTACTCTCCTGTTTTCCCCCTTACTGGAGCAGACACTCCTCTGGCTTTCAGAGGTCATGCCCTGCTGCAGCAGTGCTGTACCTGAACTCACACCCCCCTCATCTGCCAACATAGCAAATTTATTGGGGTGTGCCAGATCAGGGCTAGCCTCCCTGGCACCCTTCCCTCTACCCCGCCTTCTAACTGTCACCCAGCTAGCTACCTCATGGTCCTGAGGCTCCATAGTACCATCCTCCCCCACATCTATCCCATTGAGCAGCTGTTCAGTGAGCAGCAGACTCCTTTCCATATTGTCTATGGATCTCAGCGTTGTCAGTCGTTCATTTAGATCCAGTATCTGGGCTTCCAAATGTGGACTACGTCGGAGGCGATCAAGCGTCGTTGGACCTTCGTTGTAGATTACTTTGGATCTTTATAATAAAGATGGAGTCCAAATTTTGTTTGTTTGTTTTTTTTTCAAATAAAAGTTTTTTCTCTGTGTGGTGTATTTTTTGACTATTTACTAGAGATTCCTAATGGCCGGGTCTAACATTGGCCTGACATTATGAATCTCGGGCTTAGTGCCAGCTGCCAATAAAAAAGCTGGCATTAACCCTTTTATTACCAGTTTGCCACTGGCACCAGGGCAACTGGAAGATTCTGGGGCGGTTGAGGGCTTCAATTCCAAGCATAGGGCTCAGAATGCTTGGGCCTCTCCATGATGAGGATTCCAGCCCCCAGCTGCCTAGGTGTACCTGGATGGACCAAAAATATGGCGGAGCCCCACATAATTTTTTTTTTTCTAGAAGTAGTTCTAGAAATAAAAAAAAGGCTGTATTTGTGGTTGCCAGCCAGATACAATGAGGCAGCTGGAGGTTGGTGGCAATCCATAGCTGCCTAGTTGTACCTGGCTGGACCAAAAATGTGGCGGAGCCCCACATCATTTTTTTTCTAAAATTAGTTCTAGAAATAAAAAAAATATGGGCTTTGCTGTATTTTTGGTTGCCAGCCAGGTACAACGAGGCAGCTGGGGGTTGGTGGCAGTCCATAGCTGCCAAGTTGTACCTGGCTGGACCAAAAATATGGCGAAGTCCCACATCTTTTTTTTTAACTTACGTCTACAAATAAAATGTATTGAGCTTTGCCGTATTTTTGGTTGCCATTCAGGTACAACTTGGCAGCTGGGGGCTGGAAACCTCAGCGTGGAGAGACCCAAACCTTGTGGGCCCCCCACGCTGCAAATTGCAACCCACAGCCACTCCAGAAAATAGCGCATTCATTAGAGGTGCCATTTTCTAGTGCTGTACCCCAACTCTTCCAGTTGCCCGTGTGCTGGTGGCAATACTGGTGGCACACAAGGGCTTTCCATACGCAACATGGTGTCTGCTAACAATTTGAATGGAAAATTAGCTCAAATTGTTAGCGGACACCATGTCGCGTTTGGAAAACCCCTGTGTGCCTAAACATTGGAGCTCCCCCACAAGTGACCCCATTTTGGAAACTAGACCCTCCAAGGAACTTATCTAGTTGGGTGATGAGCACTTTAAACCCCCAGGTGCTTCACAAATTAATCCGTAAAAATGAAAAAGTACTTTTTTTTTCACAAACATTTTCTTTTAGCCTCAAATTTTTCATTTTCACATTGGCAGCAGGATAAAATGCATCCTAAAATCTGTTGGGCAATTTCTCCTGAGTACACAGATACCTCATATGTGGTCATAAACCATTGTTTGGGTGTATAGCAGGGCTCAGAAGGGAAGGAGCGCCATATGACTTTTTGAATGGAAAATTATCTCCAAAAGTCAAATTTTGCTCCTTCCCTTCTGAGCCCTGCTATGCGCCCAAACAATGGTTAATGACAACATATGAGGTATCAGTGTACTCAGGAGAAATTGCCAAAAACATTTTAGGAACCATTTTATCCTGTTGCCCATGTGAAAATGAAAAAATTGAGGCTAAATGAACATTTTTGTTGGAAAAATGAAAATGTTCCTTTTTTTTCTTCCACGTTGCTTTAGTTCCTTTGAAGCACCTGAAGGGTTAATCATTTTCTTGAATGTAGTTTTGAGTTGCTTGAGGGGTACGGTTTTTGGAATGGTGTCACTTTTGGGTGTTTTCTGTCACATTGGCCCCTCAAAGGGACTGCAAATGTAATGTGATGTCACTAAAACATCCTATCTGTATGTCTTTACCATGTGGGAGGAAACCAGAGTGCCCAGAGGAAACCCATGCAAACTCCTTGCAGATGTTGTCCTTAGTGTCCTTGGTGGGAATTGAACGCAGGATGTTGGGACCTCAGTGCTGCAAAGGCTGCAGTGCTAACCACTTGAGCCACCGTGCTTCCCTAGTAGGAAAACGTGGCATTAACAATATTAATACTATTAAAGTTATATAAAACAATCCCTCTCAAGGATACAGCAGGGAATGGAGATAGAACAGTCACCTCTAACTGTTCATTACCATCCAAGGAATATGGGTGACCCTCAAGGTCAATGTTACATGGAGTAGAATGTGGAGGAGAAGGAGGAGCATCATCAGCAGGTGGATTTAGAGGTGAACATTAATTTACTCCAAGCACAAACAGGGGATGGAGCTGACATAGTGAAATTAATGATGATGATGATACTGGCCTGTGAGGACAAATTATAACAATGGATTGCTGAAAGCGAACCCGCCAGACCACTGGTAGCACTGCAAGCATAGCAAGTTGTCTGCTCGATTGCTTATGAGGCATATTATTAGCATTAAACTCAGAGATAACTGTTCATTGGATAGTCAGATATACTATATATGTATATAGTATATATATATATATATATATATATATACTCTTGCCAGAAAAGCAAAATAGGTGAATTTTTACTTCTGAAAGGGAGTCAAAATTGACACATTCCCGGAAAAATCTCTGTTCCATGCTTGACAAAGGTTTTGCTGAGCAAATGTCTTTCAACCACACTTCTCAACAGGAGATATCCGTATGCTCTCCTCGAAGCCAGCGGTCCCCTAACTGTACCAGTGTTAGGGCCACATCAATAGCTAAAGCAGCAGCAACTAAAGTGTACAGTGAACATACAATGATGTACAAGATGTTTTATCCGCCTCTGCACCAACTGATGCCTATCAGGAACACATATTTACTGATTGAGTACAAAGGTTAAAATGTATCTGGACAGTATCCATTCTCCAGCAAATACCCAGATCCCTGTCCCCATGAACTACGGGATCATCAGATTAATCTTGTGAGAAATATTCAAAGAGCCCAGCTCAAATGAAAGGGGGTGAGGTTTACGAAATATTTGATCAGTGAATAAGAATAGCAACGAATCCAAGTTAGAAAAAATAGCTCCTAATAAAATAAAAATATCACACGACCCTCCAATAGTTTTAAAAGTAGATGTTACAGTTGTGCAAAAATACAGAGGATCTTATATTCTTCTACACGACCCTTATAATATTCTATTCTAATGTATACATGGGTATAATAAGGAGCCCACATAACAACAACCATTAGTGTAACACCACAAATGGTAGAAAATAATTTGCTAACTTTTGACTGTACAATCTACTTACATAAATGTCCTGTCCCTGTTGGAGATTCTGTTTCTCACTCAAAGTCCTTGAGAGCTTAGAAGACACTGTAGACAATTCTTGAAGTAGAAACTGAAGTTTATTAGAAGATGCAACAGAGCAGTGTTAGAAGACAGACTGATGGCACGAAGACACACGCAGGTCTCCAGACGATGTGTTTGTCTGGCCAGCACCGATACTATTGTGTGGGGACTTTTTAACACATGGTTGAAAGGAAAGAAGATACTGCAGAGAAAGGTGGATATATTGCAGAACAAAGAATACAATGATAACATCATGACATCATTTATGAGCATTGCGGTAAAACTCATTATATTCCTATATGCCTCTATGTTGCTTCCAATTGCTTCAATGATTTCGCCATAATTTAAATTTGTGATCTCTACTCGCATAACTCCTCAAACACTGACAACTCTATTGTAAACTTATTTTCTTTATCAATTCAATGAACCTATTATTCATGGCTGTATATCACCACCTGTCAAGTAACACAATCCACTTTTCCTATTCTATTTAACCTTTATAGACTTGTGGCACACTTGCGGCAATCCCCATGCATTGTCTATGGGGCTTGCGGCAAGTGCGGTATAGCCGTGATTCCGTCACTTGCGGCCACGAAAAAAAACGCGCTCGGCAGCGCTTTTTTCCGTGGCCGCAAGTGCTGGAACTGCAGTTATACCACACTTGCCCGCACCTGCCCCAAGCCCCATAGACAATGCATGGGGCTTGCTGCAAATGTGCCGCAAGTGCAGCCATTATGCGGCAGATGCGGTAAATCTGCCGCAAATAGTAAAAAACGCTAGTGTGAAAGCAGCCTTAGATACAACATGGCTGCTCAGAGCATATCCTGTTACCAGTTTCTTACAGTCCCGTCTGTCATCAACTTCCATTCTGATGTCCTTCTATCATGTGATGGGTATGCAATTATGGCGCCCACTGCTGGTACTAGCCCATTACACAGTACTGCTTACAGCTGTAATAACGCCAGTGACATTGTAGATGTATTTGATGAGAGAAAAGTCCAGAAATGCTGCATGCCATAGTAGCACATTTGGGCCATGCAGGCTATTGACAGTAGCACAAGCAACATATTGCTTGGGGCAGTTGTGTTTGAAAAACTGCTCCTGGGACACTAAATCAATGTAATGTTGATCTGTCAGTGTACCTAGAATAAAGATTAGTGGGGTCCAGGTACTATACATTGTGTTACCCAAACCATAATACCTGGAGAACAAATTATGCAACATTCCTTTATGAAGGCCTTTTCATGGTGTTGTTCATGTGGTCTCCTGACAAATCTGAAGCTAACACTGTAACCAAATCAAAGGTGGGACTCATTGCTAAAGATAATATACCTCTATTCAAGCCTCCATTACCTTCTTGCCCTGATAGCCTTTGATAGTGGTGTATGAGGTCAGTAGGGCATATCAATGTCATGCAAATTCTTTCTGATGGTTTGTGTAGACACTGTTGGAAACCTTAGGCTTGGTATGTGATGGCCAATATCACTTGCAGTACAGTATATATCAATCATGGAACCAGTAGTAAGGCCATTTCTACAAAGTTTGCTAGAAGCCATTGTTCAACACAACACCAAGCCGCATGTTGCTTGTGCTATTGTGAGCAGATTAAATGTGCTACTATAGCGTGCAGTGTTTCCGGATTTCTCTCACCCTTGAGCGTATCTGGGCCATCGCTGGATAGCAAGGTCAAAGGAAGGTGGAATCAGTGGATATTGATGAATTGTCTTTCCGAGTGCACTTGGCGTGGCAAAACATTCCACAGAAAAGCATTAATAACCCAACTGATAGCAGGCAAAGACTTAAGGAAGTGTCTATTTCTGTGTACGGCGTTAATACTCAAAACTGAATTAATCGAGATGTTTTGAAAGCTTAAGTTTCCACTTCTACGTCACCTGCACATCAGGTCTATCAGTCCTCCAATTTGAGTTACAATTTCATCTTGGAGGATTGTATGTTGATGGTCCTTTTTTTTCTGCAGGAGAAGAATTGTTAAAAAACAAATATCCTGTGACATCTAGAGCCTGTATTAAGCTGCATGCACATGATCAGTGTTGCAGCATTATGAACACAGCGTGTTTGCACTGCGTCCATAATGTTGAGTTGTACAGTACAAGCACAGTGGATGGATTTACAGAAATCCTGAGCCCACTTTGCTTCTTTCCTCCCCAGCGTTCAGTGACATGCCGGGTGCCTTTCCGTGCCATCGCTTGTCTGCAGCATGTCAGTTTAGCACAGCGGAGTCAGAGGTGATCTCTGTGGGTAAAGGCAGGGAAAAACTGCCCTGCCCTGAATCCAGATCATGGGCACAAGGCGGCTACGTTCACCCCTGGAGATCACTGGATTCCCGCAGGTCCAGGATGCAGTGTCTGTGGATCATACCTTTAAGTTTATTTTTCCCACCAATGTCTCCTTTTTGGGAGTATATGGTGGAGGGGCCTTCCCATGAAACCCAGACTCCTGAATATTTTAAACTAAAGCTACATTCATCAATTTAAAGGCCCTGTCACACCTGGCGGTGGGGCTGGGGATGTCGGCGGCGACTAGCGGGTGCGCGCATGTTTTTGGCGCCCCACCAGCGTCGCCGTCCCCCATTTTCACGGGGCGACATCTCCAGCCCTGCGCCGGCGAGCTGACAGGCGGCATCGCCGTCAGGGTGTCTGACAACCCCATCGGCGATGCAGGACAATGGGAGCCTGTATCTGACAGGTCACCGGCAGCCGGTTACATGGGGCGATGTGTGCACTTCGCCCCATGATGGTCGACTGGTTTCAGAGCACTGCTCTGAAGCCAGGCAACCGCCCGGCCGCGCCGACATCGCCTTTACATCGCCGATAGGCCAGACCCCTACGTCGCCTCTGTTATCGGCGGCGATGTTGCCTGATGTAACGGGGCCTTAAGAGTTATATGTTAAAATAAGTATGTTTTGCAATACCACTTTCAATGTCATACATTAAAAACCAGAGGGCTTTGGATAAAGATAAAAATTTGGTGTCTTTTAGGAGCAGCTGGGCACCACAACACTCCTAACTAGATGTGACAAGGGTCCTGGTACTCACATACATATTTCATGACTTATGCTTTCTTCTTTGATAACATTGCAATACAAATGGAAAACAAATCTTTGTGTTATTTCTCACTGTCCAAATGTAACCTCGCCCTACTGTAGCCACAACAGAACCTTCTGAACTCAGATATTTCACATGAGTTCTGTTCATGTTAGAAATATGGAAATTGTAAGAATTCAATAAGTATTTTTTTATTTGTGCCAAAATGACAGGATGAACATTCAAGCGTGTAATCAATCCTGATTGCCAGCTCTAGTGACTCTCTATTGCATTAAGTGAATGCGTATGCTCCATGTGTTTCATCCAGCATTTCATTACTGGATATATGATATTTCTGAATTTTACATTACTTGTAAGTTTCCTCCCAACCATTTTATACAAGGTTTTTAATTTTATTTATTCATTCTCATCCAACTTTAACTAAAATCACTCTTTGATCGTTGATCATTCCGCTTAACTTCAAATATTTATTCCTTTTTCAAGTTTTTCATTTTACTGATTCTTCTTCTATAATCTATAATTACTTTTTTTCTAAATTCAAGAACTGTCCTATAAAGGAGAATTGAAGGATAAGCAACCACTTAAAAATATAAACTTTCCTTCTTTGATGTGCAGAAACTCTATATATTGTTGTACTTGCTAGTTTCTACATCTAGAATACAAATATTTCTTCAATGAACAAGAATGAAAAGTCTGACTTCAACTCTATCTGTGAACAGCGTGCCCAACACCTTCTGTAGGAAGGCAGTAAAGATGATCGAAGCACTAGAAATTCTAATGAGAGAGAGAAAAAGAGAGGGAGAGATGAAACTTTTATACTGTAAGATATTTGAGAAATGTGTGTAATTTGAATGTATTAATCAATCACACTGACACTGCTGCCACCTACCATACCTCTGGCCCTTCTAAAACAACCAAATATTCTTTAAAGGGGTTGTCCAGTGTCAACTGATAATTCTGCAGTCACTCTGTGTGACTTGGCAATCCTCCCAATGCTCGCACTGTGCATTGTGATGATTCACCGTTTTGTAAGTCAGGAACAGACCACAATTATACGGTACGTGTGTTCCCGGCAAAACAAGACTAGTGGGCCCAGCCTCACTCAATACAAGTGTATAGAGCGGGCACATCTGACTAGTGGGCCCGACCATCTAGTGGAGGCAGCCTTTATCCATACAGTTGTATTGAGTGAGACGGTGCCCACTAGACGGGGACGGGAACATGCTTACCTCATAACTGTGGTCTGTTCCCAGTTTAGAAACTACGAATTATCAGAAATAGGCACTGATGTTAAAGGGGTTCAGTCGCTGGAGGATAAATAATTCTGCTGTCACACAGTGACTGCAGAATTATCATTTTAGACCGTACAACCCCTTTAACATCAGTGCCGATTTCTGTCCCTATACGGAATGAGCTGTGCACTCTGACCCCTATCCCTATGCTATTTAGTATACCTGTATGTTTTATACTGTGTATTTTCTACTTTGCTGTGATAGTCACCCCTGATTGGCTGTGCTGAGCCATATGCTGTGATACCTTCAGAGCATTATATGGAAGCACACTTGGCTAAGCCTGTCATTATTAGTCTGCTTTGTGACACTTCAGCAGTTTTTGACATGGCGTTGGACATTTCCTTTTAGGCTCATCCACACAAGTTGACCCAATCAGCTCTGGTATGCAATCAGATAAATCATATTTTTTGGATTATAAAATACACTTTTTGTCCCCCAAAATTGGGGGGAAAATGGGGGTGCATCTTATAATCTAAACCGCAACTTACTGGGGAGGACATAGTGGTCGTAGATTGTGCTCACAGGATGCATTGTTGCAGTAGTGTGAATCGGCGGCATCACGATATGGCAATACTGTGGGGGCACACAAAGTTGGGAGGAGGGGGTGTCATGGCAGTTCACGATGTGATAGCTCAAAGTAAAATGGCTACAGCGCAGGCACAGATGAAGATTTCAGACAGCAAAAATCTCCATCTGCTCATACTCCACTTCAGCAGCCATTTTCCTTTTGCCCATCGCTTAGAAAGCAGCGCTTGCTGAAATGAAGGACTCGGCTGTGTGAGATCTTTATTTGCATCTATGCTGCAGCCATTTTGCTTTCAGCCATCACACTGTGAACTACCTGGAGATGTGCTCAGTGATTCCCTGGTGATACACCCCCACCCCCCATCTTTGGGCCCGCCGCAGCCTTGCCCCACTGTGCCACTGCCACTGACCCATGCCACCATGACCTTGCCTCCTGTGACTCTGCTCTACCACCACCGTACCCTCCTGGGTAAACTACACTGCTTATGAGTTGCTCTGGATTATAGAAATTGACCCTCTTTTTTAAATTAGTTTGATTTTCCTAATTTATTTCTGTAAATTTGGGGTACCGTATCTTATATATAAAACCTGAAGGCCACTTCCGGCCAATCCAGCCAACTTCCGTGATGGCCTCCGACCTGTGTAAAAGACCGGAACCGGAAGTACCAGAATAACGAGCGGTGAGCGCGTAGCGCTCACCACGAGCCGCTGTTAAAACGGCACAGCGGCTCGCGGTGGACGCTAAAGCGCCACCACTCGCCGCTATCCCGCCACCGGCCCCGCACTGAGCCCCGTGTGCGGCCTCCCCCGGCACCGCCCACAGCCCTGCAGCTCACCGCCCACTCTCCTCCATCAGGGACCGCCATCCCGCCACCGGCCCCGCACACTGCCCGATGTGAGAACACCCACATCCGAGAACCGGCCCGGCCCACACTCCGGTGTGCGGCCTCCGCCGGCACCGCTCCCAGTCCTGCCGCTCACTGCACACACCTGCTGACTCTCCTCCATCAGGGAGCTGGCCCCTCCGGAACCGCCGCCACCACTGCCGCTGACCGCCGACAGCCCAGTGAGTGTTCTGCCCCCAGCCTCCGCACTGCTCTGCCCCACAGCCTCTGCTCTGCTCTGCCCCCCAGCCTCCGCTCTGCTCTGCCCCCCAGCCTCCCCTCTGCTCTGCCCCCCAGCCTCCCCTCTGCTCTGCCCCCCAGCCTCCGCTCTCCTCTGCCCCCCAGCCTCTGCTCTCCTCTGCCCCCCAGCCTCCGCTCTCCTCTGCCCCCCAGCCTCCGCTCTCCTCTGCCCCCCAGCCTCCGCTCTCCTCTGCCCCCCAGCATCTGTCTCTCCTCTGCCCCCCAGCCTCTGCTCTCCTCTGCCCCCCAGCCTCTGCTCTCCAGCCTCCGCCCTCCTCTGCCTCCGCCCTCCTCTGCCTCCGCCCTCCTTTGCCTCCGCCCTCCTCTGCCTCCGCTCTCCTCTGCCTCCGCTCTCCTCTGCTCCCCTGCCTTCGCTCTCCTCTGCCCTCCAGCATCTGCCCTCCAGCCTCTGCTCTCCAGCTTCCGCCCTCCTCTGCCTCCGCTCTTTTCTGCCCCCCAGCCTCCGCTCTCCTCTGCCCTCGAGCCTCTGCTCTCCAGCCTCCGCCCTCCTCTGCCCCCCAGCCTCCGCTCTCCTCTGCCCCCCAGCCTCCGCTCTCCTCTGCCCCCTAGCCTCCGCTCTCCTCTGCCCCCCAGCGTCCGCTCTCCTCTGCCCCCCAGCCTCTGCTCTCCTCTGCCCCCCAGCCTCCGCTCTCCTCTGCCCTCCAGCCTCCGCTCTCCTCTGCCCTCCAGCCTCTGCTCTCCAGCCTCCGCCCTCCTCTGCCTCCGCTCTCCACTGCCTCCGCTCTCCCCTGCCCCCCTGCCTCCGCTCTCCTCTGCCCCCCAGCCTCCGCTCTCCTCTGCCCCCCAGCCTCCGCTCTCCTCTGCCCTCGAGCCTCTGCTCTCCAGCCTCCGCCCTCATCTGCCTCCGCCCTCCCCTGCCTCCGCTCTCCCCTGCCCTCCAGCCTCCCCTCCGCTCTCCCCTGATCCCCTGAGCCACTGAGCCACCGCGCAGTGCTGGCCACTGAGCCACCGCGCAGTGCTGGCCACTGAGCCACCGCGCAGTGCTGGCCACTGAGCCACCGCACAGTGCTAACCACTGAGCCACCGCGCAGTGCTAACCACTGAGCCACCGCGCAGTGCTAACCACTGAGCCACCGCGCAGTGCTAACCACTGAGCCACCGCGCAGTGCTAACCACTGAGCCACCGCGCAGTGCTAACCACTGAGCCACCTCGCAGTGCTAACCACTGAGCCACCGCGCAGTGCTAACCACTGAGCCACCGCGCAGTGCTAACCACTGAGCCACCTCGCAGTGCTAACCACTGAGCCGCTGTATACTGTGCTACCCACAGAGCCGCTGTATGCTGTGCTACCCACAGAGCCGCTGTATACTGTGCTACCCACAGAGCCGCTGTATACTGTGCTACCCACAGAGCCGCCTGTATACACACAATTCGTTTCACCGCACTCCCGTAACTATTAGTAAATAAACTATATATGGACTCTAGACTACCCGATTCTTTAGAATCGGGCTGCCATCTAGTATTTTATAATCTGGTGCGTTTTATAATCTGAAAAATACAGTATGTATTTTCTAAGTTATAGCTACTTCTAATAAAAATAAGCTACCATTTATCACTTCACTCCAGCGCCGGATTTTGCTTCCTTACCTCACGGTTGGCTTGCTGAACTTCCAAACCCCATTTAAAACAAATCAAGGCAAAATCAAGGACCTAGAAAACATCTACAAAGGGGCACAAAAACTGCCAAATACAGCTCAAACCATTGCGCAGTGGAGCTCCACTCTTTTGGCACATACATTAGCTTGCTATATTATTACTTACCAAGCTTCAGTGGCACTGTCACCCTGCTTCCAGCCCTGCTCATGAACCTCAGATATATTGACTGCTTCCAACTCCCCCTTGATTGGTTAAAGTCAGACTTAGCATTGCCCACCCTATCTGCCAGGACTTGTGATTGCTTGCCAGTATGGCAACCAAATTGTTGTCAGATTGATGTGACCAGGACAAGGGGCACTCGGACACCGGGACTGATGGTTTCTTGGATGGGGGAATCACGGGTGGTCGGGATCCCGGTTCCGTGGCCTGGTTATCATTTGTTAGATGGTGGGGAGGGAATATTTACAAGTGATGCCACCTTTGGAGTCCGGTAATATGGGTACTGGCACTGCAAGCTGGCCGCTGAGGTGCTGGTGGGTGCAGCAGAGAGTGGAACAGCTCCCCACAAGAGGAGCTTTACCTCAGGGCAGCAGGGATGGATGAGGATGAGGGGAGTTGTAGTGATAGTTCTTACACCTCTGGTGAGGTGCTGGTGATGGTGTCGAAGCCCTCCGGGCACTGGCGGGTAGAACAACAGAGACCAGTTCAAGTTTGACTCCACTTTACTGGGTACCGGCAGATGGTAAAACGGAACACAGTACAGTTTGGTTTACCGGGTAGATGTTGCTGGTTCAGGGTCCCCCTTATGGAGTCTCTAGATATTTTCTCTCTTTGTCTTTCGGGGTCAACTCTATTCTTCCCAGTCTCTACCACCTTCACAGCGCTTTCCCGCCAGTCCTACGGGCTGTCACTAGCCGATCAGGTTGGTCCCTTATCGGTACGGACTGGAGCAGCAGGAGCGCACAATTTCTCCCACCACCGGAATTCAGTCCGCAACCACTAGTGTCCTCAACCGGTTTCTGTCCTGAGGGGTGAGATGTCCTTGTGGTGCTGTCGGCAACCCGGTTACTATGGGCCCGCAGCTCGTCGACCTGCAGTCAGAGGTGAACTTCTGACCGCCTCAGCTACCCGCACTGCCGGTGTTTCCCCCTGTGTGACCAGCCGGCTCCAACCAGTCCTGGTCCATTGCCTTATGTTCTGGGCCCCCACTTAAAGATGGGGATCCCTCCTGTCAGCCCGTCCTTACTGACTGCCTTCCCAGCACTGTCTCTAAACTGTCATTCTCTCCCACTACTCTACCCTAGGCTCCACCCCCTTTTGAGACCTACTAAATTACCGGTCCCCTCTATCTAAGTGGTCTAGTCCTAAGTGTGTGTAAGAACAGACTCCATAGGTTAAACCCTGAACTGACAACTTACAGAGATATCACATTTATTGTCAGCTTGCAATACCTCTCTGTGGCGCCTAGCCAAAGGGGCGCCACAAGATTACTGTAAAACTAAATAAATAATTGTAAAAATGGGCATGCACTTCACCATATTTTTGATTGCCATCCAGGCCCTGGCTGTTGGAGGTTGGAATTATCAATGTGGTGAGGCCCAAGCATTTTGCTCCCCCCTTGCTAAAAATTGCAGTCTGCTGCCACCTTAGAATTTGTGCCACCATGACAGATGCCAAAACTGGCAGTTACCATGCTCTTCTAGTTGCCTGGTGCCGATGGCAGATTGGGTAATAAGGGACTAAGCGACAGGAAGCCAAGAAATTAGTAATTTTAAGGCATCAATCAGATACCCGATATTAGTAACCACGACAGTAAGGATGCAAATAACCACATCAATAAATATTTTATTTGAAAATTTACCCTAAACATATTCCTATTTCAACATTTTTTTAAAAATTAGAAACCATTTTTTAAAGTCTCCCATTTCACTCAACTCCCCCAAAATAAAGGATGTAAAAAATAATTAGGAAAAGAAATGAAACCCAAATAAATGCTGAAGTTTTCTCAGGATATGGGGGGGCAAGATCAATGACTGCATTGCCCATATGGTGTGAGACAGCAGACGCTGCATGGCTTCCATCAGTGTGACAAGCTGTGACTTCCCTGAGGCTGTCTCGGGTTATACAATGGGTATCACACAGGTGACCTGAGATAACCTCAGAGGCGTCAGCGCTCATAAAACACGTTGTCCATGAGAGCTGCGATATTGTGTGAGCTGTAGCAGGTATGTTTCACCAGGATCGTGAGATAGCACATGTGGGATTTACAAACACTGCCATGCCGATGGCACTGCCATGCCAAACACTGTCACCAGTGCTTGCGTGCCTGCTCTCACAGCATATTGGGGATGTTTTCTATGAATGTGACACCCCTATATGCTTTTAAGGCTCTGTGCTCACAGTGTGTTGTTTGATGCTGTTTTTAAGTTGATTTTGAGAATCTGCAATAAAATCTGCATGTCTATCCTGAAGTCAGCAAAGTCTATGAGTATTCAGAAGTACTGCGTTAATGTTGCTTTTTACTTGCAGATTTGGTGCAGTTTTTGGGTCAGAAAACAGAAGTCTACACCACATCTGCAAGGAAAAAGAAAGCAACGTTTGCACAGCAATACTGAACTGTCATAGACTTTGCTGTCCTCAGGATAAACATACAGATTTTGATGCAGATTCTCAAAATGGACCTAAGAGGGTCCAGGGAGAGCCACAGTTGTGGCGAAAGAGCTCAAAAGATCCCTATTTGCTCACTGGCTACATCCACAGGGATTTATAGGGCAAGTGTGGCAAACTATAGTTCTCAAAGGCTTCAAACAGTGCATATTTTCCTGAGGCCAGCAAAGTCTATGACAGTTTGGAAGTGCTATGCCCACGTTGTATTTTTTCCTTGAAGGTGTGATGCAGATTTCTTTTTTCTGCCCCAAAATCTGCACCGAATTAGCTAGGGAAAAAACAACAACATTGTTACAGCACTTCTGAACTCTTATAGACTTTACTGGCTTCAGGACAGGCATTCAGATTTTGATGCAGATTCTCAAAATCTGCTTTACGAAAAGCATCAAACAACGCACCTTAGGCACAGAGCCAAAAAGGGTCCAGGAAGAGACGCAGTTGTGTTGAAAGGGCTCGAGGGTTCATTTTGTCTCCTGGCTACCTCCACAGAAACTTCTAGGGCGGGGGGACCAACTACAGTCAAAACATACAAACAGTGCATGTTTTTAGGATTTCCTTAACATTGGATAGGTGGTCATTTCCAACACCAAATGCTAAAGAAATCCTGAAAACTTGCTCTGTTTGCTGACCTTGAGGACTGCATTTGCCCAGCTCTGTTCTACAGGAGTGTGTGTAGTTTCTTGCATTTCCACACCTCACACCTTCAGGATAGAGGCCTGCGGCTTGTTTGCCAGCATGTATAGGGCAGTATCATAGCAACTCTTCATTTTCAGAAACAGTGCAGCACACAAGGAGTGAAGTAAAAAAGCTTTACTGTAGTAACTTTTAAAAAAAGAACATATTGGTACATGATTAATTGTTCACATTTATAATACACAGTGATAAGATTAAAATAGGCACTTATCACAGACTATAATAGTCTAAAAGATAGATATGAATGTTTACAGTATATAATGAAGTCCAGCAAGGATCAGCAGACTCCATTGACATGAGGTGCAGACTATCAAAATAATTGGGCAAAGTCCATTAAGGATATAGTCCATTATGGGCACACTACTTTAAGGGTTTTGAGGTGTAGCCCTACAGCTGCAGTCCCAGTAATCCAGCAGGGTGAAGCGCAACCAGTGCTAAACTTGGAAAGGGGAAAAATAAAATAAACACACAAAACAGGCCTCACTCGTCTGAGAACTCAAACAGTCTTTATATGTTTAATAGGGCAATTCCAGGATGGGTCAGCGAACAAACAACAGGGCTTTTTTAGGGAAGTATTCTTTAATTGTATTAAAAACTCTTTAGCATTTTTCTCATTGTCGACTGGGATGGATATGGCTGTTCCGCACGCAGTCGGATGGTCTTCGTGGGTCACAGGGGCTACTACTCCAGGGCATTCTACCCCACCACCTGCACCCCAGCACACCCCATCTTGGCCATTGCTTAAAAAGAGGATGGAAAAATGAGGGTGGCTATGCCCTCTAGAAGGCATGGGAGAAACTTGGGCAATCCTTACAGGCCCTTTAGGATCTCTGGTCCCTGTGGGTTTCTCTGTAGCTGGCTGGCTAAGAAGATTATCCCTTGGCTTCCATCTGATGTGGCATCCTCTCAATGTTGGCGTCCTGCTGCCAGTCTTGGAATTCGGCAGCGATGCCAAACTTACTTACACCTACCGCAAACCACTCTTTGCTGCTCTTCACCTTCATGAAAGTGACACCTCCCCAACACACAGGGTGCAGAGTTGAGAAGGTAGATGTTCACACAGCAGCATGAACCTATTCACGTAACACCTTTCACCAGTCCTGTTTTTGGATGGGAACCAACCCAAACTCCTCATCTGGAAAAATGTTGCCACCTGGCCCTAGGTGCATTGCTTATCAAAGAGATTAGCCTTAAGGTGCCGTCACACACGGCAATTTTGCTAGCAATTTCACTGGCAATTTGCTGGTTGCAGTGAAATTATGGACACATTGTTCTATTTTGTTGCCGTGTACAAATGTAACAATGTGTCCATGATTTCACTGCAACCAGCAAATTGCCAGTGAAATTGCTAGCAAAACTGCTGCGTGTGACGGTACCTTTAGGCCCCTGCAAACACTCTCGAGTGATGGCATCAGAGTGCCTAATTTCTTCCTGAAATAAGACAGACTGGTGTGGTTCAGGCCTATTAGAATAGTTGCTGGGAGTGGGATGGGATACCCACATGGCATTCTCCAAGTCGAATGCCTCTGGTAGAGGTGCTACACAAGGCAGGCAAACAGGGGCTTCTGCCACTACTACCATCTCCTCCTTGTCCATTTCGTCCACCTCTTGTATTTTCCAATCTACCGGCTGTGACATTGAACACAGGTGTAATATGCTAGGCGTTGTGCAAGATCCTGACTCTAACCTGTGCTGATCCTGGCTGCCATATGGAACAACTGACCTTCTTACTTTAATCTAAGTTCCAGTGGAACCTCTTGTTTAGGCATGGAGGAGTAGTGCTGGATTTTGACCTCACTGCATATCAGGCCCAATGCGGGTAGCCAGTCATACTCCAGCTCACATATGTAGATAAAGTAATCTCCTGTGCAACCTACTCCGGTTCTGGTGGTGAAGCCACTGGGGTGTTGAGGAAGATCACATTCTCCAGAACAGGCACATCTTGGGGTGGATCCATCACATCTCCAAACAGCGGATTGCAGGCACACGTTAGTACAGTGTAATTGTGTTGTACAGCAATCCCAAGATGGCTCAGGTCTCCGTGGTGAAGCACCTATCTTTTGCCTATGGTCCTGTGTCTTTCAGTGCCAGGACCCAATAGTTTACAGGATATTATTGTTTGCCCAATCTTGTCGTCAAGCTCCTCATTAACCCACCAATAGAGTGGGCAGCAGAAGGCACGTGACTTACAAATGTAATTCCCCATGCCACAGGTAACACCTGGGCTTGCGGTTGGTGGGAGTGATTATTGAAGTCTGACATATTTGGAGGAGAAATAAGAAAAAGAATATAGTTTTCATCTGGAATGTTGAATGAGGTTAGTGATTGATGCACGGAGGGGTCCAAGACTAATAATCCATATAACACACTTGTACACATGACAAAAATCTGTACTCTATACATATGGAATGAAAGGAAATAAAGGGGATGCATATTTTCAAGAAGCAATATTCAGAATATGGTGTTTCATGACTGTGAACAGACCTATGTTAAGCATGATCTATGTTAAGCATATAAGGGACATATGCTTTTTTACCTGAATTGCTAACAGATAAGTGTTGGCTCCGCTTGCTGATGACCCTCTGCAATAGTAAGGCCCCTTTCACATCTCTGCGTTTGCTGCATTTTGCTGCTTTTTGCTTCATTTGCGTTTTTTCTGCGTTTTTACCGCAAAAAACGCATGGAAACGCATGCGTTTTTGTCCCCATTGATTTTAATGGGAACGCATGAAAAACGCATGCAAAAACGCATGTCAAAACGCATATGCGTTTGTAAAAACGCAAAACGCATGCGTTTTTGCAAACGCAGCCCAAAACGTTGTTTGCCACGTTTTGAGTTGCGTTTGCAAAAACGCATGCGTTTTGCGTTTTCCCAAACGCACATGCGTTTTGACATGCGTTTTTGCATGCGTTTTTCATGCGTTCCCATTAAAATCAATGGGGACAAAAACGCATGCGTTTCCATGCGTTTTTTGCGGTAAAAATGCGGAAAAAACGCAAATGAAGCAAAACGCAGCAAAACGCAGCAAACGCAGAGATGTGAAAGGGGCCTAAAGGTTTGCTCTCTAAAAAAATGTATTAAAAAATAATGATAATAATAAAAAAATACTAATAATTAAAAAAATATATATTGAAAAAAAATACAAAGCCCTCTTCAATGGATGCTTAAAAGACATTGTTAAGTTCCTGGACTTCACAGCTGCTGCCACATCTACAGGATGAACGAAAACGGTAGACCTGATGGCTGAGAGCACTCCTAACCGGAAGGTTTAGTGTTATTCCCAGCTGGTGGATCTTCCACTACTTGTTTGGGCCCTAAAGATTCAGGAATAGTTTAAAGGTACCATTACACGGTATTATATTGCTGAACGATATCGTTAGCGATGTCATGTGACCGCGATCGTTTAGACATCGTTAGTGCATTCTCACACACATGGATATCGTTAATGATCTAAAATTTGGCAACGTGCCAGCTACTTTGAGAACAACTAGTGAATGATTTTAGAAAGCGGCAGGAATAGGAGAATTGTGAACGACATCTTTCAAAAAGGTGTCACACTGAACGATGTTGCTGGTAACACAGGAACCAAATTAGCAGTGGCAGCACTCACTGGTCTTCAGAACCATTTCCCATCCTCCCCCCTGCACCCCCCAAGTGTGCATCTGATGAGCACAGTGAGAGCGGTACTCGGACACCGGGATGGATTTGATGGCTATGATGGGGACTCACGGGTGGTCGGGTTCCCGGTTCCGTGCCCTGGCTGTCATTTGTTTGGTGGGGAAGATATTTACAAGGATTAATAGTCCGTGATGCCACCTGTGGACGCTGGTAATGTTGGTACCAGCGCTGCGGCAGACCACTGAGGTGATGGGATGCATCCAAGTGTAGTACAGCTCCCCACAGGTGGAGCTTTACCTCAGGGCAGCAATGATGGATGAGGGGAGTAGTTGTTCTTACCCCTCCGAGGATGCTGAGGCCCTCCGGACACCGGCGGGGGGGAAGACAGACACTGATTCAACTCCAACTTCACTTTACTTGGTACCGGCAGATGTTAAACAATACAAGGTACAGTCTGGAAGAACGGGGACGTAGCTGCAGGTTCAGGGAGTCCCTATGGAGTCTGCAGATGTTCCTTCCTTTTAATCTTTCGGGGTCTCAGTTCTACCTTCCTCTCTGTCCTTCACCACCTTTGCAGAGCTCTCTCACCAGTCCCCTGGTCTTGTAAATTGAGGCATGGGTTATCCTTGACTGGTACGGAGGGGAGCAGCAGGAATGCCACCGTAATCCGGACTGTTAGCCTCATAGTCTTGGACCGATTGTGGGCCTGAGGAGTGAGGTACTGTCTTGTGGCACCTCCGGCTACCCGATGATTAAGGGCCCGCGGCTTGTCGGTTTATAGTCAGGGATGCACCACTGACCGCCTCGGCTCCCATGTTGCCAGTGTTACCCCAGACTTAACCAGCCGGCTCCAAACAATGCTGGTTCATCACCTTCTGTCCCGGGTCACCTTCCTGAAGATGGGTGATCCTCCTGTCACAAAGCTGTCAGGCACGTCCTAGCTGACTGCCTTCCCAGAACTGTCCTTGACGCTGACTCACTGACTGACTGAAAACCACTCTCACTTCCTGGTTTTACTACTCCAACCTAAGCTCCACCCCCTTGGGATCTACTGTATGACAGTCCCCTATTCTAAGGTGACGTAGTATTGGGTGCTGACTTAGAATCCATAGGTTAACCCAAACCCACAGTACAGAGGCACTACATATACTTGCAAGGTGTAATACCTCCCTGTGGCGCCTAGCCATAGGGGTGCCACACATCCACTGTGACTGCTGTAAATACGCTGTAATTTTACCAATAAAGGAACTTATTCTGAAGACCGGTGAGTGCTGCCGCTGCTAATTTGGTTGCTGTGTTATCAGTCTAAATCAAATGATCGGAAGTGCACAACACGTGATCGGAGGAAGCCGGCGATGCGGTGCCAGTCAGTGGCCGTGTGAGGCTCCAGCACAGAGCTAAGGATTCCTGATAGGTGACCAGACTGCAGCGGTGCCCGGCATCTGACAAAAGTAAACAATTTTACTGGTTCACAGAACGTTAATTGGACGACGAACGACGGATTTGAGGTCAGGATCTCAAATTTCTGATGGGCGTTAAAATGATTTGTCGTTTCAACATCGTACGTTTACACGCAACGATGCACAAACGACATCGTTCAAACGATCTCAAAAGCGTGACGTTTCAACGATATTGTTCAGCAATATCGTACCGTGTAATGGTACCTTTAGGGCCATTTTAAAATTTCAAACTTTTTCCTGAACAAAGCCATGTTCAATGATTTTTTTAGTAAATTGCCCTGGTTTCTGATCACTAACCAAATCTGCAACGTTTGTGTCAAAGTAGAAATTGGCAAAAATGCATTTACTCAGAGCCAAACGGAGGTTAACCAAACATGTGTGTCCTCTCAGCTTGTATGGATATAATACCCAAACTCCTGTTGTTACACTGACTGCTGCTCAACATGTGCTACAGCCTCTGTCTTATCTGGGACATCATTCTTGAGGAATATTTCCATTTATGCCTACTTCTGTTCAATTTGATTGAGATCCTAATGTCTGCCATTACTTTCTAAACAGCACCAAAGTACAGTTGTGAGAATGGAAGTCAATAATAGAAGAGGAGATATATATACACCTGGCCGCAGCAGAGTCAAGTGGAAGGAGAAGCAAACACCTGACAAACACATGGTAGCTGAGAACTCTGCTTTATTCTTACTTCAAAACATTTAGGTGCCTAAGCTAACCTTGAAAGGCCTACGGTGATGACATCAATGATGCTTGCCAGGATACCAAAGTAACTACAGTAACCCAATATAATGTAGCACAAAGGGAGGTAGCCAATGGAGATGGAAGCAAGACCCGGCCCTTGAGCTCTGATAGGGATATACCAACTGGTATGGCTGTCATTGCAATTTCTACTTAGGCTATGAACAGTTTCCAGAATCACAGTCATCTGCCTCATTATGTAGGAACACATAAGTTGTAAATGTATCTAGTTTTAAAGTGTGAATATCATTTAAAATAACTTCTGAAGTGTTATAGTGACATATCACAAGCTGTGATTGCTAGATTTATGAAATAAGGTGAAAGAGAGCTCACTATTTGCTTTGGCCAATCTTCAACCTTCTGCATGTTAGGGCCTAGCACTCCACATAGAAAAGCCTATTATCAACTCTTAGCACTTCTGCTCAGCCCTATTCTTTCTATGTTGTCAGCTCCTTTGCTTCGTTAATCTTGTCTCAGTATTATGGTAAATGCTCACCAACCTGAGGGTCACAAAACTCAGTAAAGTTTTTTTTACCCTTTAGTTTTAATAGTTTGTAGACCCAAGACCCTTATGCCCATTGCTTTTCATGACATTTCAGAAGGTTAAGTTGATTTAAAAAATTCACAATTTTTTATGATGCCAATTCTTAGGAAACTAATTCCAGGTGTAAATCAGCAATACTAATATTTAGAGAATCCCACGTACAGATGTGATATCACTAGTGATGAGCGAGTAGTAAGATATTCAGGTTCGGATAGCTCTAACCCAGTACTTTGAACTGTTTCTGTATTCGGATCCACATGAGTTCCCCATTGACTTGCATGGGATTACTTGATCGTTACTCATTCAAGGTATTCAGTTAGAGCTATCCAAATCTGAGGATCTGAGTACTCGCTCATCGCTAAATATTACCTAAGTTACTTAAAAATTAATGCTTTAATGTTATATAGATATAACCTAGATTATATGACCTGGAATAAACTCACAATGCCACATTACTAGACACTGATTTTATGTATCCATAACCTCGGATATGGATTTTTGTGCATATTTTGTGAGCATGATAAGAGTTTAAAAAGTCACCGTCTGCTGCACAAGCTGCTTACTTGGCAAACTCCTGTAAATGTCTTATATTTATTCCCACTGTACATACGCTGTTTAGAAATTATGTTTTGACAAATATCAAGAATTGTTATACTCTAGAGAGCATAAATATGTTAAAATTGTAAAACTGGAAAAAAAGTATTTTGCGCCAAGAGAAAGCAATGTACCATTTTGGCTTAGTTTAGTCATCTAAAAGTACTATTAGCCTCTTCAGAACCCGCCATTATCTATGCATCTGGAGCATATATTCCCCTAATGGAAGGAATAGGTTTCTGAATTTTTTTTTATTTTTCCATGGATGCATTGTATAAAAGAACTGTAAATTATGTTAGTTTTATAAGCTATGAGAAATCAAGTACCGTAAATTGTCCAAAGCATGTTGTACAGAAGTACTTTAAAATTTGCCTCTCCATATAACAATAATAATAATCATAATTGTAATAATAATATTTTATATCTTTAGCTCCAGAGATTCACCTAACTATAGTTATAGTCTTTCTGTTTTAGTAGTATATTTTAAATAAATTGGAAAGATTTGTTTCGCAGTTATTGCTTCTATTAGGTTTAAAGTATCCAGTGTGGATTGGTGTTTAAAGTGACAGTGAACTTTTACACATTAACAAATACCCTCCTCCCAGAAATAAAGACAAAATGCCATTTGTTAGGTTGGTAGAAGGGGGTGCTATTGGCAGTACCTATTGCTGAGTAGTGTTTGTGTGGTTGAGGTGACTGCCTTGGGAGCCCCTGGATACAATTTGTTTCCAGAGTACTGCCCGTGGCGGTCTCCCTCAGTGTCAGTAATCTTGTTCCACTAGGGTTCAGCGTTTATCTCCTACCGTGGTCTGGTGGTCTGCGTCCCCCCCCCCCATGTCGCAGGTCCTAAAAATGGTTTATGATATGTACAAGGTTAGATCCATCAATATGGTTTAATCCCGCCCTACGCGTTTCGACTCTATTATTTCATAGAAGGCTCATCAGGGGCACTTATGTTCGGATCTGTTTCTTATATCCCGTATGATATGTTAAGTCTTTATGTGATAAACCCAGTTTGTGGTGCTGAGTGGACTGCTTCTCTCTGGTGGTCCATTTGAGCATAGGCTTCTCAGTACAATCTCCTTGTATGTAGGATCCGTTTTATCTGCAAAGGGTATATATTATGTATGTGTCAAAATATGAAGAAATCCTTGTATATATTTCTATGTATACCGGTTATCTGACCTCGGTGTATGTTTGTTTATATTTATAGCACCCAGAAAGTGAGAAGGTTGCATAAAAGCAATAGATATATATAATAAATATAGATGCAAAATGATTTTGTAGACCTACCCGTAGCTGTATTATATGCTTATTATAGGTCCCTGTCCTTCTGTTACAGCTTCGTTCATTCAAGTCATAGATACTGTAATGTTATATAATGAATATATAAGTGGTCTGTCATATATAACATTATCTAGCTTTTTAGTATATAAATATATACACTCACGTTTTGAAACAGATAAAACCTTTTTAAACTTCTTTTTCCTTTTTAGTTCCTGTTTCGCCTTGCTCATAGGTACCTATGTAGAGTGGTAGGCATTAATATGGTTTGGATAGGTTTAAATCAGGGTTAAATGAGAGCACCAACCTTCTGAGTGATTCTGATGGGTTAGGATGTAGTCCCCTCAATCATGTTTGATTCCAAGATACCTAATGTCTGGTCTGACTTGAAAGTGTCTCCATAGTTACCTAATAAAGAGCATATCTTCATTACATTGCTCCTTATTATATATATATATATATATAGTAAACTATGTCTCAATCATGATATTTACCTTGCTTAGTTCGTTTCTAAGCATACCATGTTCCATTCAGTAGAAACAGGATCAGGGTTCTCCCTTCCCTTCTCCAAGGATACCTTGGTGAAAGTAGAAAAAGAGAAACCCCCTTTCACAAACTGCCCATAGTAACAAAATAAGGGTCTAATTGTGGCTAGAGATTATATACCAGTGTGGCTAGAGATTATATACCAGTGTTTTTACCTTAAGGTTGAGAAGTGTCCAGTCTGCAAATAGTTAAGGGTTCATTCAGGAGCTTCCCTAGTTGTGGAAACCTCCCACTCCACTGTAGTGTGAGGCCGCCGCCGCCCCAGTGTGTCTTATATCCCTCCCAGGTCCTCCCCTGGCTGCCGCCTACCAGGAAATGCGACGTGGCAGGCGTGCGGTCCAGGGATGCGTTCCAAAACTACTGCGCATGCGCCAGGCGGCCGCTGCACGCATGCACGATACAGGCGGCAGTCACCAAGCCCCGCTTGTGATCCACCGCTTGCGTTCCACGCCGCGCATGTGCGGTAAACGCCGCCGCTCTGCATGCCTGCCAGCTTAGTGCTGCAGGCTGGAGATAAATGATCTCCTTTAACAAAGCGCGGTGGTCACTAGGAATAGTAGATGGGGGCCTTTTCATGAATGTTTTATGAGTTTGTGATTATCCTACAAGGGATGATTAGAGCACAACAATAAACAATATTATGACATATGTGTTTTTATTGGTGGTCCCCACAGGGTTTTATTAGGGTTTACTATACCTGGCTGTAGATTTTGATGATACTCTTAAAACTTCAAGTTTCTTTTTATATGCATATATATCTCTATTGCCTAGGTGTTTTTGTATATAAGGGGGGTTATTAGAATAGATAGATGGTTTTTAACCTACACTGAGGACACCTCTCAGAGGTGTGTGCTACTACCAAATTATGTATGCCTTAACCAACATGGAATAGTCCGTCCCGTTACACCACTATTTTTTACTATGTTTAGGTTCATTATTTATTATAACAAGTCAGATAGAGGATACACATTCTCCTCTTTTGGTATTTTATACCCCTGCCCTTTTGGGCTGTTCAAGGGGTGGCATGCTTCTTGGCCTAATTTTTATCAATAGGGTGGGATGCCCCTTCAATTTTCTTTGAATTGGAATTATAAGAAACAGGTATAGATTTGAGATTCATTCAGTCCATTAGGTGACACCGTCCCAAGGCGGTGTATCCATCTGCACTCCTTTTGAAGAATCAGTCTGTCCCAATCCCCACCCCTGTTTGGTGGCGGTACCACCTCAATTGCTTGAAAGGATAGACATTCCGTGTCATTATTGTGTTCTTCCCAGAGATGTCTCGCAGTTGGAGTATCTCTTTTATTGCGTACATCCCCTATATGTTCTCCTATCCTCTTCCTTAGTTCACAAATGGTTTTACCCACATATTCCAGACCACATATGCAACTGCATAGGTATATTACCCCACATATTTTGCAGTTGGCAAAGTGCCGAATTGTGAAGGTCCTTTCTAAGTTACTACTCAAAAAGGTTTTACCAGTTCGAATATATTTGCAAGAGACACATTTACCACATTTGAATGTTCCTGTATCCCTCCTATCAAGCCAGGTTCCTTTTTTTTGGGTGGGTTGTATGTACTGTGGACTAATTGGTCCCTCAGATTACGGGCCCGTCTAAAAGTAATAGACGGATAAGCTGGAATCAGATTCTTCAAATCAGAGTCCGCCGTTAGAATCCTCCAATGTCTTTTAAGGATGTTCCTTACTTCCCTGGATCTGTTATCAAAGTTCCCTATTATCCTTAGGATATTCGAGTCACTTCTTGTTTTGGATTTCAAAAGATCTTCCCTAGGTCTGTTTTTGGCCTCCCTATAGGCTCTGTTCAACACGTGTTGTGGGTATCCCCTTTCCAAAAACCTCCCCTGTAGATCCTTTGCGTGTTTGTAAAAAACTATGTTCCATAGCGCAATTTCTTTTAATTCTAAGATATTGGCCTTTGGGGATCCCTTGTTTCAGATTTGGAGGGTGATGGCTATTCCAATGCAGCAAGTCGTTACTTGCAGTTGGTTTTCGGTACGTGTGAGTGACTAGGCGTCCATCTTCTTTTATCCCAATGGTCACATCTAAGAAGTTTATCTCTTTTTCTCTGAACTCAAAAGTGAAACGTAAGCCTATATGGTTCTTGTTGAGGGTGTTCACAAATTCCCTAAAGCTCGATTCATTCCCAGACCATAAGATAAAGATGTCGTCAATATAGCACCCCCAGAATAAGATCTGGGGGCACCACCAATCACTCTCATTGCCGCTAAACACTATTGTTTCCTCCCACCAGCCCAGGAACATGTTGGCGTAAGTGGGTGCCATGGAGCTACCCATGGCTGTGCCCCTGAGCTGGTGGAAGAAACGTCCGTCAAACCTGAAATAGTTATGAGTGAGGGTGAAATGGAGAAGGGATAGGATGAACCTGTTATGTTTGGTATATTGAAGACCTCTTGCACTTAAGAAGTATTTCACTTCTTGAGTATTTTGCTTGGATCCATGGCTCTTTTGTACATTCCAAGTTTGTGCTCCTCCTCCGGCTATTCTGGTTCAGCTCTTTCCAGCTTCTTCAGTCTAATGTCCAGTTTACTACACCTGCTTCAAGTTTGTCTCTTGCATCAAATTTCTCTGTGCTGTGTGTGTTTCTGCTTCAGCTTTAGCCAGCCTGCCTCGCTTCATGTAAGATCAGTTTGTTCTAAATAGCTCTGTTGCGGCTTTGGTGTTACTTTATTTTGTTGCAGTTGCAGTTATCAGGACTATTCCGAACTTTGATTTTGCTACCCTGCTCTGCATCCATTTCTGGACTTGTTCTCAGAAACTATACCATTTTCAGGCCTTCATGGGTGTGAAACTGTTATTATAAATTGTTCTGTTATTGAACACGTCCAGTGTAAACTGTTACTAAGAGACTACTCCGTTTGGCATCCTTGTGATTGAACTATTCCTAACAAACTATTCTGCTTGGCATCAGTGAATGAACTATTTCCTGCATGATTTATGAACTCTGCATTGTTTGCTGCACCTTTATGTTTTCACTTTGGTCACATGTGTTAATACAGACTTTCACTTTGTCTCAGTCGTGTCTTTGGCCCAATGCCATTAGATACCTGAGATAGCAGCACTGGTTGTTACACATCTTCTGACATGGCATATGGTGTTACAGAGCCACCATCTGCCTCTAACAGCACCAATCAGAGGAAAGCTAAACTCCAATCACTGCTGTTAAAGCCTTAAATTCTGCTGTCAAGATATCAGAGTCCAAATGCATTGGCATGGCAGCTGAGGATGTAGTGACTCGGTCAAGACTATGTTTTTCCCCTGGACCATGAGTAGCTCTTTACACTGCAGCTCACTCCTTGGCTACCTCTCTACCATTATTAGTGAGTGTCAGATATGTACTTTCATTGAAATCCATTTTTTGTGTTGCAGCACCATCTGCTGGTAAAGTATATGATTTATATTCCCCTTTTGCATTGTACGGATTTGATAAGTGATTTGTGTGTTCAATAGGAGGAGCTACTCCAGTCTTGTCTATACAAGACAAGAGCTAGACATTCCCCAGTCTGAGGCCAGATGCCGTAGGAAGCAGAGCACACCTGAAGATTCCCTTTACCACAAGATTTCCAGCCGGGCCTCAAGGCCTAGCATCTTTCTCTGTCTTCCACAGACAGTATGCTAAAAGCTTTCTACTCTGGATCCTCGCTGTCCAGACCTACATGTGCTTCAGTAGACGTATTTCTGCATGCGCCGTGACAAGTTGTAAAATAATTCCAGGTCTCCCAGGTCTGTAAAATAGTCTTGCTATATACACACATGGTCAAAATTGTTGGATTGTTGGTACCCCTCATTTAATTTAAAAAAAAAACCACAGTGGTCAAAGAAATAATTTGAATCTGACAAAAGTAATAATAAATAAATAATCTATAAAAATGAAAGTCAGACATTGCTTTTCAATCCTGCAGCCACAGAATATTTTAAAAAATTAAACTTATGAAAGAGAAATGATGTGACAAAATGTACATGTTAAATCAAGGTCTGTCTACCAATTAGCATCACAGGTGTCTACAATCTTCTAATCAGTCAGTGGGCCTGTATATAAGGCTACAGAGGCTCACTGTGCTGTTTGGTGACATGGTGTGTACCACACTCAACATGGATCAGAGGAAGCGAAGGAAAGAGTTGTCTCAGAAGATTAGAAAGAAAATTATAGACAAGCATGTTAAAGGTAAAGGTTATTAGACCATCTCTAAGCAGCTTGATGTTCCTGTGACTACGATTGAACATATTATCCAGAAAATTAAGATCCATGGGACTGTAGCCAACCTCCCTGGACGTGGCTGCAGGAGAAAAATTGATGACAAATCAAAGAGATGTATAATACGAATGGTAACAAAACAGCCCAGAAAAACTTCTAAAGAGATTAAAGGTGAACTTCAAGCTCAAGGAACATAACTGTCAGATCACACCATCTGTCGTTGTTTGAGCCAAAGTGGACTTCATGGGAGATGACCAAGGAGGACACTATTGTTGAAAACAAATCATAAAAAAGCCAGACTGAAATTTGCCAAACTACATCTTGATAAGTAACAAAGTTTCTGGGAGAGAAGAGACAAAAATAGAAGTTTTGGCAAGGCACATCAGCTCTATGTTCACAGATGGAAAAATGAAGCATATCAAGAAAAGAACACTGTCCCTACTGTGAAACATAGAGGAGGCTCTGTTATGTTCTGAGGCTGCTTTACAGCATCTGGCACAGGGTTTCTTGAATCTTTGCAGGGTACAATGAAATCTCAAGACTATCAAGTGATTCTAGAGAGAAATGTGCTGCCCAGTGTCAGAAAGCTTGGTCTCAGTCATAGGTCATCGGTCTTGCAACAGGCTAATGACCCAAAACACACAGCTAAAAACACCCAAGAATGGCTAACAGGAGAACATTGGACTATTCTGAAGTGGCCTTCTATGAGCCTTCTAAATCCTATTGAACATCTTTGGAAAGATCTGAAACATACCGTCTTGAAAAGGCAACCTTCAAACACAAGACAACTGGAGTAGTTTGCTCTTGAGGAATCGGCCAAAATACCTGTCGAGATGTGCAGAAGTCTCATTGATAGTTACAGGAATCGTTTGATTGCAATGATTGCCTCAAAAGGTTGTACAACTAAATATTAAATTAAGAGTACCATCAATTCTGTCCATCAATTATGAGCAATGTTGAGATAGTAGTGCAATTGATTCATTGTGACTCGTGCAATTTTTTGTTTTTACTCTTTCTTCTTTTTCTTCTATTTATATATCTCCCCTGTTCTTTGTTCCACAAATATGTACGTGACCTGATGGAGAATAAAACAGACATACTTAGTATGATTATTATATAGGTGCACACATTATTGCGCTGCCCTGCAGTCTGTGCCACAGTGTTTCTCTGCATTTGAGTTGGTCCCTCCCTACTATTTTTATCTGATTTGATCACATAATTAACACAGATGTATTTTTTCCCCTTTTTCACCTAATAATAGAATAGCTCACCACACTGATATACCATTCATCATGTTATCCCCTCTAAGACAAATAGTTTGTGTCTTTACCCCCCTTTGTTTCTTTTTTCTTTATTCTTCATTATATAGGAATTATACAAGTTTATGTTTATTATATAAAAAATCCTTACTATGTAATTTCCATTAAGATGGTTTTCACCGAAATATCACACAAGTATTGTTTCACCGTTGTTTTAAATTGTAATATATTGTTTTATACAAATTTTGGAGTAATGCGATGTGAGTTTAATGGTGCACGTCACTGAATCTCCTCCCTATGGTGACGTCACCATGAGACTGCAAATTTGAAATTATGGCACCTTGTTTTTACTATAAATTGTAGTGCATGCATGATCCTCTTGATATCTCCCTGACGAAGGAGCCAGGAGGGGTTCCGAAACGTGTAGGTGGAATAAAGCTTCATCAACACAGATACCCCGGTTAGTCTGGTGTTTCTTTTGGGCAGCAGAGCAGACTTTTATGGCACTTCGTCCTGGAACCTGATCAATTCTGTCCAGACCTATTTCATGAGTTAATTTTTTTTTTTTTTTATTCTGTGGCAGCACGGTTGAAAAGTAATGCCTGACTGTCATTTCTTCATTTTCATAGATTTTTTTTATCCCGTATATACTCACATATAAGCCAAGTTTTTCAGCCCAAAAATTGGGCTGGAAAGTCCCCCCCTCGGCTTATACGCGAGTCACTGTATACTGTATACAATGTATACAGTATACAGTGCCCCCCCCATCAGTATACAGGGCCCCCCCTTGTTTAGCAATCCTGTAAAGGAAGAGATTAGTATACTTATCCCTCCGCTGTCCCGCCGCCGCTGTCCCGCCGCCGTCATCGCGCTCCTCCGTCTTCATCCAGCGTCTTCCGTCTTCTTCCGGCTTCCTCTGGAGGGCGCAGGCAATGACGTCAATGTCTGCGTGCCAGAGGAGGAAGCCGGAAGAAGACGGAAGACGCTGGATGGAGATGGAGGAGCGCGATGACGGCGGCGGGACAGCGGCAGCGGGACAGCGGAGGGATAAGTATACTAATCTCTTCCTTTACAGGATTGCTACCCAAGGGGGGGCCCTGTATACTGATATGGGGGGGGGCTGCTGTATATACCTCTGGGGCTGTATATACCTCTGGGGCTGTATATACCTCTGGGGCTGCTGTATACTACCTAAGGGCTGCTGTATACTACCACTGGGGCTGCTGTATATACCTCTGGGGCTGCTGTATACTACCTAAGGGATGCTGTATACTACCACTGGGGCTGCTGTATATACCTCTGGGGCTGCTGTATACTACCACTGGGGCTGCGGCTGTATATACCACTGGGGCTGCTGCTGTATACTACCACTGGGGCTGCTGGTGTATACTACCACTGGGGTTGCTGCTGTATACTACCACTGGGGCTGCTGTATACACCTCTGGGACTGCTGTATACTACCACTGGGGCTGATGCTGTATATACCACTGGGACTGCTGTATATACCTCTGGGCTGCTGTATACTACCAATGGGGCTGCTGCTGTATATACCACTGGGGCTGCTGCTGTATACTACCACTGGGGCTGCTGCTGTATACTACCACTGGGGCTGCTGTATATACCTCTGGGGCTGCTGTATACTACCACTGGGGCTGCTGCTGTATATACCACTGGGGAGGCTGCTGTATACCACACTGCTGGGGGCTGTATACCTGTGCTGGAGTCCACCCTCGGCTTACACACGAGTCAATAGGTTTTCCCAGGTTTTGGGGGCAAAAGTAGGGGGGTCGGCTTATACAGGGGTCTGCTTATACACGAGTATATACAGTATTACTTTTTTCAGATTCAATTTATTTCTGTGACCATTGTGGGTTTCTCTTTCATTAACTGAGGGGTACCAACGATTTTGACCACGTGCGTATAATCTTCTGCATAAAGCTACAAAAAATCTCTGAACCTCTATATTATGGTTCACAAGCACTATATCTAAAGTATCAGGTTCTTAAAGCTCCAGAAGCTCAACTCCATGTCAGAATCTAACTCTAAACTGTACCTGCCGTGGACTACCCATGTGAACTGTGAAACATTTCCTCCATGTTATATTCCTCGTTCCTGCAAAAGTAAACACGACTGTTATTCTTGAGACTGGTGTCTGTGGCCATTCCATCTGCTGTGGATGCTGTGTGTGATTGAATGAATGGCTCCATTACAAGGGCATTTACAGGGATCTGTTGAAGACTCCTATAGCTGCCATGTTTGTGTCCCTGGTAGCCTATACTGCAATACAATGCTATTACAATATACATAACTAAAAAGGTGATTTAAAGACAGAGAAATTTTTTTTTAAATATAAATAAAGACAGCATTATTTCACATCACCCTCTTTCCTTCAATTGAATAAAAAAAGGGCATTAAATAATAACGAATAGCCAAATTCTGTATTGCCATGCCTGAAAAATTCCAATCTGCCTAAATACAAAATTATATTCACTTAACCGTAGGGTAAACATTGTAAAGTAAAAAAATTGTAAAATTTGGGGTCTACACCGTACACCTAGTGCCCATGCACATATCCCGAACATGCGTGTTACAATTTGGGTCTGGGGGCTTTAAAATAAAGCACATGGTTAATAAACATAATCATTATACTTACCGGATCCAGCAGCGTGTGTCCTCCTGTCCTGCTGTCCCGGTCACAACTACTTTCGGGTTGCTCGTTATCTTCTGGGATACTCACTTCACTGGCTTCAACAGCCAATCACAGACACCTCTGGCTCTAGGCGTCTGTGATTGGCTGTTGGCTGCATTCAGCTCCGAACAAAACACACATCTGTGCTGTCATTCCCTGCTATCTTTGCTACCAGATGGTGTTTGCTTGCTGCCAAAGATGTAGAAGAGGTAAAGAATGAAGACCTGGAATACGTCAGAATAGGCTACTTTCACATTACGATTTTTCTAAATCCAAACTGATCTCTGCAATCGGATGCCAAATAGGCATCCGAATCCTACTTTTTGCAGGATCAGTTTGCGCTGTCACGTAGCTCCCCCTCCTCTCCCTCCTGTCATCTTGCTGTCTCCCTGCGGCCCCCCTGTTTTGCCCTAGTGTCCCCCTACTCTCTCCCTACTGTCCCCTGCTGTGCCCTCTCATGTGCCCTCTCATGTGCCCCCCTCCTGTCCGCTCTCCTGTCCGCTCTCATGTGCCCTCTCATGTGCCCCCCTCCTGTCCGCTCTCCTGTCTGCTCTCATGTCCCCTCATGTCCCCTCATGTCCCCCCTCATGTCCCCTCTCATGTCCCCTCTCATGTCCCCTCAACATAACAGATCTTTATTCTCACCTTCCTGCGCTCCCTCGGCGTCTCCATCAGCCTCCGATCGGGTGTATAGGACCTGTGATGATGTCAGAAGCGTCAGCAGTTACCGCGGTAACCGGTCATGTGACCCGATCAGCTGATCGGGTTCTGACATCATAACAGGTCCTGTTAGGATGTTTTGGAGTTAAATAGCTTTTTATTTCAGTGAATGTGATCTGTTAATGCTGCAAATTCAACAAATTAGCATTTTCAGTTCTTTCAAACATATCAAATGTTTAGAAACTCTACTGTGCCTAATCATTTGGAACAGTGCATTTAGAGTTTTTTTTAATTTTGAAGATTATACTGTTATCATTGGGAGGTTTCTTCAATAAAATTTGATGTATACTCTATTGGTTGATGACTCATATTACACTGACTGTCATTAGCACCGACCATTTAGGAAAATCAGAGAAAAAGAACATTTGAATAATAATTTGGAACATGGTGTATGAAGGACTTCGATTAGGGAGGGAAAAATCATTGGCCTCGAAATGTGGTACTGGAGATGGATGTTATCAAGTATGGTGAGGGGAGTATATTTTTCCATTCATCTTCAACTTTTTGCTGAATCTGTACTGTTCAGCAAGATGGCAGTTGCAGCTGGTGGCCATTGTGCTGAATTTGCACACAGCAAATGAAAAAATTCTGCATTCTCCAGAATAGAAGTCAATTTCACTTGAATAAATTTGCTCGTCACAACAAGTCAGGCATATTGACCAAGCAAAAAGTTTCACCTGCAACTAAAGTGACCCTGATTTACTAGAAGTACCATTTTTTCTTTCTCCTAGTAGGTGTCCTTGATGTACAGTACTTTCATGGCTCGATTAACAAGTTCACCTCATTGTTCCTTTCAGGTTGAATTATGCATTTTCAAAGTCCAACTCGTCTTCTTTCCTTCATCTTACAGGAACAGGCAAAAGCTTATTAAGCTATGTTATGTGGATTATGTGTATCATAAATATTTTTGCCTTTCTTGTAGAAACCAATAAAAATCATTATAAATAATCCTAAGGTATACCAGATCACTTTACAATACGTACTCTAATACATGTAATACAATACAAGGGCACGCTGCTAATAACTGGGGCATTTAGATAGATGTTTACTAGATAAGATTGGTCAGCTATAGTCATTAATGTGGCTAAATGTTCCATTAGTGTCACTGTTAATGAGGAAGCTTTTAAAAGCTCATCTCTAAGCTTATTACATCACAGACCGGCAATTTTCTGTTCTCATTACGCTTTAAGCAGAATGAAATGCTGATCTTTAGCTGTTCAGATGGTGTGCCATATGACATCAATTGGATGTACACAATTGGAAAATATTAGCTGAAATTAGTCCTCCGTAAGGGCTATTGAGAACTTATTAAAAAGGATAAACAATGTAACAAATACAATTTTGCTGTGTACCTGCTATGACCCTGAATATTAATAGCGCATGGATTATTTAAAGGTATGCAGAATAGTTTAATATTTGGCCTTCCCAGCCATTACTGGGCTATATTGAGATCACAAAGCACTCACTGATCTCAGGGAGACCAGTCGAGGAAAACACTGCAGGCAGTTTGCAAAAGTGCTCAAACACAGTGAAATCCTAGGCGCATTGCCCCCTGGGAATTATGAATATGCAAATAGAGTCTGTGGAGCCTCATTTAGGAGTCTCAAACACAGAACTAGTCAGATATCCCTCCAGGAAAGGACCTAGCAATGGGGTGGCTCCTTGCGGAAAACACTATAACCACCATATTAAGTGGCCCTTTCAGTCAATTTTCAACTCTTTATGAGTTTAAAGATAAGACAAGGGAATTACCAAAGCCAGGTATCCATCCACATACAGCTGTTTTGGGTTTTTTTCCTCATCAGTGTGGAGTAGGATTCTGGCTAGGTGTAAGCAATGCCTGGTAGACCAACATCACAAAGCATTCACAGATCTCAGGGAGTCCAGTTGAGAAAAACACTGCGGGCAGTAGGTGAGGAGAGAACCCTGCCCATGAGGGCTTACAGTCTACCAAGGGATGGGTGAAGATACAGTCGGAGAAGATAGAGGACCCTGTACATGAGGGCTCACAGTCCACATGGGTTGGGTGAGAATGCAGTAGCTGAGGATATAAGATCCTGCCCGTGAGGGATAACAGTATGCAAGGGATGGGTGAGGATCCACTTGGAAAGGGTAAAGCTAATCATGCGGCGGTTTGGTGGACTGAGGCTCACTGCAGGTTGTAGGCTTGTCGGAAGAGGTGGGTCTTCAAACTATGGTATGACAGCTAAACATTCACAATTGTGGTGCTGATATCATTGACTTCTAAACCATGAAGCATCTGTATTTATTTTGTCTACAGCAGTGTTCTCCAACTTTTCTTACTTTGAGAGCTTCATTCAGCTCTAAAAGGAGGTCATAAGCCACATACAGAGCCCCCTTAGTAGTAAAATCCAGATCCCATACCCTACACCTTCCCAGGGGTGACACATGACACATAACAGCCAAATTATCCCCACATTAATCACACTGACACTTACATATACTCCAGGGCTGCCCACCTCACCCTCATTTGGTACATTGACATCAGGCACTCCCACCATTTTATTGCATCCAGCTTCAAGCAACCCTTTTACTGGTAGTATCATCATGAGAAGTGGTGAGTTCCCCTTCAATAGAAGTCTTCACACAGAGGCTGGACAGACATCTGTCTGGGATGATTTAGTGGATCCTGTTTTGAGCAGGGGGTTGGATGAGATGACCCAGGAGGTCTTTTCCAACTCTACCATTCTATAATTCTATGATCCTATCTCCATCTTACCAAACTTAATTGAGATCTTTAATCCTTAAGGTAATATATGTGCATTTAAATCTGCTCTTCTGTCCAGGGCTATCTAAAAAATAGTAAGGGAAGGATGCACCTCAATATACAAATAAAGTAACCAGGTGCTCACTAGGAAGTGGGATATATAAACAATGAAAATAAGAGAAACATGACAGCCATACACTTAGAGCACAACCACAAACATATATATATATATATATATATATATATATATATAAAAGGTATACAAAGTTTATTGACTTATATGGACACAAGACAAGGTTAAAAACATATCTCAATTCAATTGAAAATCTTTGGTGGAAGTTGAAGAAAATGGTCCATGACAAGGCTCCAACCTGCAAACCTGATCTGGCAACAGCAATCAGAGAAAGTTGGAGCCAGATTGATGATGAGTACTGTTTGTCACTCATTAAGTGCATGCCTCAGAGACTGCAAGTTGTTATTAAAGCCAGAGGTGGTGCAACAAAATACTAGTGATGTATTAGAGTGTTCCTCTGTGTGTTTGTTCTTCAAGATTCCATAATTTTTTCCTCAGAATTAAGTGATTCCATAATTTTTTCCCTCTGCTTGGTCTGAAAACAATTACCCTTACTGACTACCACATTTTTTATCTGGATTTCTTTTAGTATTTCTCCGAGCCTCTGCCTGTGTGACAGGTCATTAAGGTAAACATCGGGTAACTAGGGACTGCGTTTTCCAGCACCGCATAGCGGTAATGCTATGCGGCGCTGGAAAAAGTTCTAAGTTAAAACTGGAATCCGGCAGGCCAGGGTCAAAACGCAAATGTGACCCTGGCCAAAGACAATGTTAGTATAATACAGCAAACATCCAATGATAATATGGTAAAAAAGTTTTTATGACAATGATCCACAATAATTATCAAGCTATGTACCAGGTACAATGACACATATATAAAGACTCACTGGGTTTTGCACACTATTAGTATCTTAGGCGGCCATCACACGCAACGATATAGATAACGATGTTAGAAACGATGTCCGATTTGCGCATCGTCCGTACGATGTGTGTAATCGATCGTCGTTACGTTACACGCACAGACATCGCTCAGTCGACTCCCCGATGCAGCGATCCAGCGGTCGTATGAGCGATCTACTTATCATCTGTGCACATCGTTAGCAAACAGTCACACAGAAGCCTCGTAAACGATTTAGGGGTAAATGTGGGCGTATTTGTAGGTAAATTGAAGCACATAGGCGTGCTACATGGTTTTGAATCCGCGCCCCTCACTCCATCATTGGTGGTCAGTACTGCGTCCTCATTGGTCAGACGTCCTTGCAAACATGGCGGCCTCATTTTCCGAATGTCCTGTGATGTGCATCTCAATCCATATGTGTAACCACGGTGTGCTATACAAAAAACCTTACATGCCACTACCGAAAGTTAGAAAGCGCCATCCCCCTTGTGCGCCGTACACAATCAGAACACTTATGCGTTGATGAATGGTTGTTGTTTTTGCGCACCGTAAGGGACTGGCACCCTGTGGCGACCTATCTTTGCGGCATCACTGTTTTGGCTCAAATCGCATACCAAACGCATATGTGTTTGCTATGTGTTATTTAAAATTGTATTGGTTAAAATGTCTTTTTAAATAACGCATGTGTTGTCAAGCGGTATTGTGGGAAAAATGTATGGCAACGCAAAGGAAGCAAAACGCTTCTCAGCATTCATTGTTCCAGGGGCTGTAATGTTTTTCAATTTCTGTATTCTGCGTTGCCAACAATTGTGTTGTGCCCAGCATATATGTGGGCCAACATATGTATGTGTGTATTGATTCTGGTTTTCCTAATACACTATGCTGCAAATAGCAAGTGCTGTGACAAAAATCAGGGCCTTTTGGTTTATACGTTTTTTCTTAAAAACGTACAGTAAGCTGCCTCACCAACTTCACGGTAGGCCCTGGTCGAGACAGTCCTAACTCTGTCCCTGGGTGCTATGTTCAAAAACTGTGAGCACTGTCACCACGGCCTTTGGGGAGGTATGTGGGTCCTGGTCCCACCCGTCTCTCACAGGACCCATAAGCCGGGCCCTTCTGCACTAATAAAACTCTTAGTGCTCACATGCACTAAGACGGAAAATCCTCCGGCTTATGTCACAGACAACAGGTATGTCTGCGACACATAGCTCCCATCAATTAGGCAAGGCCTCGGCCTCTTACAAACATAGTAACTTAGTTTTCCCTAAATCTGGTTTTTATTTTTAAAAAAATTACACCTGTAGCAAATTAAAAAGGGACACATGCCCTGGCTCCAAACCTGAGCCTCAGGACACATCACAAATGTCAAATGAAAAATTACAAATGGCACACTGGTAACTACTATAGGTTGTGTTGCCAGCTCACAGCCCCTGGACCATTAAAGTACTGGCAGTACCTGTCCCTAATCTCCTGTGCCTCCTGCCGGCTGCTTCCAAGGCCTAACGGCTGTAGTCCTGCCACGTGTGGGGCCTCAGCACGCCAGCCCCCCAACACCACCTCGCCATTGCTGGAGTCAATGTAGTCCACATAGTTTGGTGGGGTGTAGGCCTGGTGATCTCTGCGTCATAGGAAATTGTGCAGCACACAACAGGCCATAACAACGAGGTCAATAGATTCCAGTTTCATGTTAATGGCCATGTGGAAAATCCGGAACCGGCTAGCCATAATCCCAAAGGCATTATCCACCACACAGCGGGCCCGTGAAAGACGATAGTTAAAAATGCGTTGTGGTGGAGTAAGATGCTTCTGGGGATACAGTTTAAGCAAATTGGGATGGAGTGGGAACGCCTCATCCGCCAGGAAGACGAAGTTTAGGTTTTCACAGGTGACATTTGTGGGAGGCAAATTGAGGCGGCCATTTTTCAGCTTTTGGCCAAAAGTTGATTGGTCAAAGACCCCGCCATCTGAAACACGCCCATTTGTTCCCACTGACACATACATAAATTCGTAGTTGGCGTTCACCACTGCCAACAACACAAGGCTAAAATAGCCTTTGTAGTTAAAAAAAAAAGAGCCACTGTTGTGTGGTTGGCTGATTCTAATATGTTTTCCGTCTATGGCACCCCCACAGTTCGGATATTGCCACTTATGGCTGAATTCGGCGGCAGTGGCAAGCCATTCAGCCGGGTTTTGGGGCAAGCGCATGTATGTGGGAGCAAGACAGCGCAGTATAGCCTCACAGGTCTCCGGTATCACTTGGCTAAGGAGCGGACGCGACATAGCGGAGGAGTATTCTAAGTCCTGCATGCTGCGCCCTGTGGCGAGAAAGCGCAGTGTGGCGGCCAACCTCTCCTCCGCAGGGACTGCTGGACGCATGACTGTATCTTGCTGGGAAATGAGCGGGGTAACTGCATCCAGCAGGAATTGAAAGGACTCCTGTGACATCCTCAGAAAATTCTGGAAGTCCCGGGGAAAGTCTTGGCGAAGTTGGCGCACAAGGCGAATGTGTGAATGTTGATTGCGCTGCTGAAGCCACTCCCTGGACCAGATGCATCGTGGTCTCCTCCTGAGGATCTCCTGCCTCTCCTCCTCCAGACGTGCAGCCTCCACCAGAAATGCAGCCCCCACCACGGCACGTTCCTCAGGATTCATGCTGTTTAGAGGCCAAATGATGTTAAAAACGGTCACTACGCAGAAAGGTGTTTTGCCTTAAATTTGAGCTGTAAAAAAGGGGCCACTACTGAGCATGACATTGCAGAAATATGTACTGTTGCACAACACATGTGGAAATGATGTGCTCAAAACCAAAAACATATTCAGGATTAATGAAGGCGTCGAGTAATTCAACATGTGGAACATGCCAAAATGGCTTTAACCAAAAAAAGCCAGTCCAAACCAAGGGGTACAGACACATCTAACTCCCAACCAACATCACACTTTCTACAGCATTAAAACGAAGCCCAAATACATCACACACATGGAGGACGATTTGTATGGTGAAAATAACAGGACAGAAAAACAATAAAACTCACATGCACTGGTCGCTGAGATGGGTGTCACTCAAATGTCAAGGCAACAAAAAGATGAAGATTATCCTGATGCAAATAATCCAAGAGTGCAATGCTGTATTTAGCAAAGTTACCTACACAAATAACAGAAAGAAAGCACTTTTCAAGATAGCATATACGGCAGATGGGTGGACTGAACAGAAAACCGGTCATATCCATTTTGACAACGCTATAGTGTCCCCCATTGCCAATGTTTGACATGCGGAATAACAAAATACATACCGGCGACAACTCTGCAGCAAGCACATGTTTGTGCAAACGTCGCGTCAATATATACTTACAACATCCAATCACAAGGCGAAGCGTCCTCAAAACAGGCGTGTCTCCTCGGCGCTAGACCACACCCCACCACGATGTAACGTCCTCCAAACAGGCGTGGGTCCAGCATTGTCAAACACCCAACGCCGAGGCAAAGTTAGACAGCAGGCGTGTCTACGAGCGCTGGACCACACCCAACGCAGACGTTACGTCCTCCAACAGGCGTGGCACTTGCGATGCATATGCATATCGCACCTGTGATAATCAAACAGCAATAGCTTCAATTAGGATAAGTAGTGCATTGTCAACACGTGTGGCTTACCTGCTCTTTTGTGCGTCCCTTCACACTTGTGAATTGGAACAGACAGCTACCAGCATAATTTTCCCTTTGGACACTGTGTCTTCTAAAGACAAGGTATGTTCAGATTAGTAGATGAGACAGACACATCTAAATGCTGTTTATTATATTGTAGTCCTGCCACACATTTGGATTGTCACTGTCACAACAGCACACATCCATGTGAGTTAAACAAGAATCTTGGTTGAAGCAAGGCTGCTGATGGTGTTTTTGAGCATCATCATTTTACATTGATCATGTTTGCAGACTTGTCATCCTGTGGATGTGAGTTTAACATAGTTTTAACCATGGGCCCCTCTGATGTGTACTGAATTGTATTTATTTTTTATTGCAGACGCCCAAATCGTGATTTTGTGGCTGCGTTCATTGAAGCGTACAGGGCAAACCTATGTTTATGGCAAATGAGAAGCGCGGCGTACAACAACAGGGTCCTCAGACTAGCAGTGTATCAGAAGCTTCTGGAGGTCTGTCACCAACATATGCCTGGCCAACAGCTGGATGTTGAGTTTGTGCGCTGAAAAATTCAATCGTTGAAAACAGTATTCAAGAAGGAGCATGATAAGCTTAACGATTCCAGAAGATCAGGAATGGCTGCTGATCAGGTGTATGTACCCACCCTGTGGTACTATGAGCTCATGCTCTTCACTCTCGAGCAGCAGGAGCTGCGGCCAATGTTAGGGAGTGAGAGCTTCAGCCATCCACCACAGGCCAATGTGGAAGTTTCCGGTGACCAACAACATGTAAGTCTGTGACCTATGCCACTAATAACACAATTCTCACACCATACACATTTTGGACGGATTTAATCTCCTTGTTTTGAAGTTTGTGAAGCCAAAACTCCCCCAGAATGGGCTCCCAACTTTCTGGAGCCTGTTTACAGCAAGTTAATTTGTATCCATCACTCCTTTCACACACAACGAGTGTGTGTTGTCTTATTGTCCCAACCTTTAACGCCCTGTCAGGACATGTTTGCAGGACATCTGTCACAGTGTGGGGTAGTGACATACATGTACCTTTCTCCTAACTTTATAAAATGTAATAAACACTTTACTGCTATGTTTCATGACCTGTTATGCATTTCCACATGTAGGATCCGCTTGAAGGCCCATCTTCTGGGTCACCCATGAACCCACAGGACACACCGTCCGATGGGACCGTTCAGAAGACAGGATCATCGTCAAACCCGTCTTCTCTGCCACTTACACGTTCCCGGGCCTGGCCAAGAAACCCACCTGCATCCACACCCAACGAAATGATGACCCTGGCACAACAGGTTTTGCAGCAGCACGTCCAGGAACCCCAATGTGCTTTTGCTGGGCTGGTCAATGAAAGGCTACCATCTCTCGACCCTGACCAAAGAGTCCATGCGGAGCAGGTCATGCTCCAGGTCATGGAACAGGCACGGTTGGGGACCTTGACTGCCGTCTCAGTTTCCCTGCTCCCATTCCAGAGCCACCCGGCAACCTACAGGCCTGGCAGTACCATGGCCCTCCACATTACTCCCCTGGGCGGAGATCTGGCCGAGGACATTACATGGCTCAGCGAAGCAGGGGTGGTTATTTTGCCAATCTACGGCCTGACCCCAGCTTCCACCCTGAAGAGCAATTTGGTGATGAGCCACATTATCACGATTTATAGTTTTTGTTATCTTTTTTGTTTGGTATGTTCTTTTTTTTCCTTTTGTGTATGGCCAACAACAAAGTGTGCCTTATTTTAATTTTGTACTCAGATTATGCTTGAGCTTTTTGCTTTTTGATATAGTGTCCCTTTTTTGTTTTCAGACTAATGGACGGATGTTCCAAAATCTTTGTTTAGAAAATTAAAATTTGTGTACACACTCGGTAAATATGTTGTCCGTGATTGTTGCATTCTGTGTTTTTGGAAAGGCATCATTGTTGCACGTTCAGCACATATCCCACATGCTGTATGTCGCACTACCTTCATATGTAGAGGGGCCTTATACTTAAATGTTGGGTCTTGAGCAGTAGCCTTCACTAATTAGAGGTTTACCCAAAAGAACTCCGAGGTGGCCTTAACATCATTGTATTTTTGGACAACATTGTAAAGACTTATTGTGAGTGGAGTGGCCAGCTGTAAGATCTCGACGGAGTGAACACCCATTGTTGGTGATAGGGTAAGGCCATTTCCAAACTATAATCATCCCTTTCCCTAAAAAGGATGTGTGTTTGCTTTGTGGACATAAGGCATGCTCACAATGTGGAGCTTGTGTTAGAACATGTGTTTTTGACCCCTTCCTCTGGCTCAACCTGTTAAGGCAATGTGTTGACCTTGATGGGCTTAAATTCCACCATTAACCTCCCATAATCGGTACATATATGTGTGCTTAGATCAAGGGAAAGACATAAAGATTTTGCACAACATTTTATTGATAATTCAAAATGTGGCATACCGTGCACACAAAGTACACCTTGATGTTTGAGTGTAGGAAGAACCCCTACTCACTTGTGATGGTCCAAATGTTGGACACTATAAGAAAAGAGGCCAACGGGGTAGCCCAAACACACTACCTATGGTCCAAATGTTGGACACTATAAGAAAAGAGCCCAACAGGGGCAAAAACAAAAAAAAACAAACAATGCCAACATGGTAAAAAAACAGTTTTTGTGTCCAACATGGACAACAGTCCTTCAGGTCCGGATGGACCATTACAGGGTCCCATTCCCTCCCGCTCATGGGAGCCCACCATGTCGTTGCTGGAGGGCAGCCAGCATCTCACGTAACCGGCCCAGCTCGTAGAGATGGCGCTCAAGGGCCGAGTGGAGCAGGGTTACAAAGTCGTAGTGTGCCCGGATCACATCCTCAAGAGCAGGGACACCTGTATTGTGATGAAGAACACTTTTACAATCCAAAAGGCCATGGGACGGTTTTGTAAAGTTCTAATTGAACTATGCTACTTACCCTCGTGCTCGACATCTTCACCACTATCAGGGGTGGATGGGGAGGCACTCAGACTCCACCCGGCTCAGCCTGCACGTTCGCCATCTGCACAAACATTTGAGAAATCAAACAATTTAGACCCTCCAAAAAAAAGGAGTGAGGATAAACACAACAATAACTCCAATATGCAGGGCGTAGGCCCCACAAATACACACTTACCACCATAGTCAGTCAAGTCTGGGTCCCTATCCTCCTGAGCCCTCTCCTCCTCCGCAGGGCCTGTTGGGCAGCGCACCTCGTCCTCCGCCGGCTCGGGGGACATGGCCACCCCTGGGCTGGGCACAGAGCTTGAAATTGTGGGAGGTGGTGTAACGGCCGGGCTGGGGCTCTGTGGCCAGATAATGTGCCCTGGTGGCAAAAGAGGCCCAGGGCTTGATGGGGCCCATCATCCCTCCAAGTTGCTTCTGGTTGCTCCAAGGCCTCCTGTGTCCATGGTGGGGATGGGAGCTCGTAATCGTCCTCCATCCAGTCCTCCGACCATGCTGCCTCTGGAACTTCCTCCTCATTCCTCGGGGGCGAGGGTGTCCCTGCTGCCTGCTGGTGCGGTGGGTTCTGCGGGCCACCTGCGGGTGGGGCAGGGTGTCCATCTTCTTCGGAAGATGATTCCTCCGCATCTGGATTTGGAAGCACAATGTCAAAGTTTTTAGGACAAAGGTTAACAACATTGTTGGCAGAGGTGTTCTACTGCAGTACAGCACCTGCGGTGATGTCAGTCACGTGACCGCAGTTTACCATGGTGTAACGTGCGGACATGTGACTGTGAAATCACCGCAGGTCCTGTACAGATGAAGAAGACCTCTGCAGAAACCAGGAGCCGGCGGGAACCAGCGGGGGCTCGGGGAGCAGTGAGAAGACAATAATTTTATTTATTAATTCAGGAGGACAGGGGAAAGGAGGGGAAGTACTGGGGGAGATGAGGGGCCCACGCACGGAAGAAGAGGGGGGGACACAGGGGACATGAGGGGGTCACACACAGGGGTGAACAGGGGGGACAAGAGGGGTGATGAGGGGTAAACACAGGGGTGATGAGGGAGAGCACCAGGGGAGAACAGCTGGGACAGTGACATCAACTGATCCTGCCTGAATGTCGGATGTGATGGCTATTTTGGATCCAACTGCAGGGATCAGTTAGATCCGATACTGTCCGATTTATATCGGTCAGCATCGGTGGTTTCTAAATCGAAGTGTGAAAGTAGCCTTAGGCATAAATATAGTGAGGTTACGCCTGAGTCCAGCGTCACAATTTGTGCTGCACATGACTTTGACCTATTCCTGTTTGGGTGTAAAGCACCAGGCAATGCACATTGTTGTCACATCCACATGGTGGGTCCAAAAACAGTTAACAAATGTGGGGTGATGAACATTAATTTGGGATTGGTCCTTTGCAAAATGTGCGTCAATTCGCAGTCTGCCAAAGTTTTTCTTTTACAGGCAGGCTTAATGCAGCATGGCAAGGGGAGGGAGTGTACAGTCCCCTGGACTATATGTCACCTGTACTCCCCAGTCCATCCCCTTCCCATGCTGCCTGTGACCTGCAGTGAATTGCTTGAAACATCCAGACTGAAGATTGACACTCATTTTAGGTAATGATTATAATTTTGATGGACAACCTTTAGGAGGTTGGACGACCAGGCCGAACTGTAGGCCCTGCCTCCAAATTAGGCCGAATATATGCTACCACATTGGCGGGGACAGGCCGGGGACCACACTCTCCTTGTAATATGTTTGGAGACATTGCTGTGTATTTTGCTACATGTACATGTGCAGGTGTGTGTTTGGGTCCAACAATTACTCACCACGCAGCCGGGCAATCCGGGCACGGATGTCCACAATGCGGCCAGGGCACTTAAATTTCAGATCCGCGATCTTGTGCTGGATTGCCTTGACATCCCTCTCAACACACAGCTGGCGGAGCAGGGCACGCTGGATCTTCCGCACAGTGCTGCGGTTGCGCAGCCTGGGGTGCCGGTGGGGGTGGTGGCCCCAATAATCCAAACGATCACAATGATCGATTAAGATCATGAGCTCCGCCATCCCCCACGTGGCAGCACGGTGTGTGCTGGCCATGACTGAGCTGCAATGTGCATGGGAGGAGCTAGCACCTTGTAGGGGGAATGAAACTGAAACCAACTTCATTCCGTCAGGACGACCCCTTGCGTGACGTTACAACATTTAAAGGCGCCCTACGCGGCGTGACATGGCAATAACCACTTCTGCGGCACCTACGGGACAATATCCATTGGGCGTGGTGTAACGCCGCGTTGTGTGTGCCGTGTCTGGCAATATTGTTTGGGTGTATGGGAAGGTGAACACTATAGCAGGCTCATGTACCATGCAGGTTCTTTTATCAGGTTGCCGAACTTGTGTGGGCCCATAAATTGAAAATGACAATGTGTGATCATGCAGACGACGCCTATGTGTGGTGCTGAAGACAGCTCATCCAAAATGGCGCCCTGTGAAGAGAGCCAATGGGAACGCAAGAGCTTCCACCAATGAGAGCTGATGTATCGCCAGCCAATCCGAACGCATGAAGGTTAACAAATCACAACTGAGGAGGCGAGACACTGAGAAATTCCTGCCACGCCTACGTGCTAGCTTTCGGCATCGCTCAGGTCACAACGTGTACACGATATCGGTTGTTTAGACACGTCGATTCTGTTTATCTAATGACTCGACATCGTGTGATATGAGGTCCGGATCTCATATCTCGATGTAACGATTTGATCATTTCTCGTTGGTGGTGTCGTGGGGTTACACGCATAGACATCGTTCGAGCGATGTGTAATCGGGCACGTTCAAGCAATATCTAGCCATATATCGTTGCGTGTGACGGCCGCCTTAGGTGTAATAATTAATCAAAAGAAGAAAAAAAAAATATATATATAAAAAAATATATATATATATACATATATATATGTCCAATTTATTGAATAAATTAAATCTCCAAAAAAAGGTGTGATGTGTATATTTAAAGATAATGTGTATGAGTGCAGATGGGCATAAAGAAAAATAACATGCAGGTGTGTGTGTGTGTACATGCCAAAAAGTGCAAATATGAAGCAATAAAAGTGTATAAGAGTATGAGTGTCTATGAGAAGGTGTGTCCAAACTTTTGGTCTGTACTGTATATATACACACACATACACACACAGTGGCATAACTTAAAGCTTATGTGCCCCAATGCGAAATCTCCCCTGCACCTGTTGTAGTTACGCCCCTGAAAACACATATATACATACAATGTACATATGTGTATATATGCCATGATTAAGAATAATATATATCTATTTGTTGAAAAAACATGGGACATGGGAGATTTTCTTTTTATCCATAATTTCCTGTTTTTGATTTGAGCAACTTTTATTCTTAAGTGTCTTATGAAACATTACGGTTTTGAAATTATTTGGACCTTCTCCATTAATCTGTTCTCTTTCTAGTGCTATCGACTTTTTACCTTCTAATGGGTAGAGGATGCTTAAATACCGTATATACTCGTGTATAAGCCGACCTGTATATAAGCCGACCCCCCTACTTTTGCCCCAAAAATCTGGAAAAACCTATTGACTCGTGTATAAGCCGAGGGTGGACCCCAGCACAGGTATACAGCCCCCAGCAGTGTGGTATACAGGCCTCCCCAGTGGTAGTATACAGCAGCCCCAGTGGTAGTATACAGCAGCCCCAGCAGCCCCAGTGGTAGTATATAGCATCCCCAGCAGCCCCAGTGGTAGTATATAGCAGCCCCAGTGGTAGTACATAGCATCCCCAGCAGCCCCAGTGGTAGTATATAGCATCCCCAGCAGCCCCAGTGGTAGTATATAGCATCCCCAGTGGTAGTATACAGCAGCCCCAGTGGTAGTATATAGCATCCCCAGCAGCCCCAGTGGTAGTATATAGCAGCCCCAGCAGCCCCAGTGATAGTATATAGCATCCCCAGCAGCCCCAGTGGTAGTATATAGCAGCCCCAGCAGCCCCAGTGGTAGTATATAGCAGCCCCAGCAGCCCCAATGGTAGTATATAGCAGCCCCAGCGGTAGTATACAGCAGCCCCAGTAATCCAGGGCCCCCCCAGCCTTGCTTTGGTAACCTGTAAAGTAAAATATACTTATCACTGTCCCGCTGCCGTACGCGCCCGCATCTGCCGACATCTCGATCCTCCATCTTCATGCGTCTTCTTCCGACTTCCTGTGTTCAGCGCCGGCAATGACGTCATTGCCTGCGACGAACAGAGGAAACCAGAAGAAGACGCATGAAGATGGAGGATCGGGATGTCGGCAGATGCGGGTGCGGACGGCAGCGGGACAGTGATAAGTATATTTTACTTTACAGGTTACCGGAGCAAGGCTGGGGGGGCCCTGGATTACTGAGGCTGCTGTGGCTGCTGGGGCTGCCGGGGCTGCCATATTGACTCGCGTATAAGCCGAGGGGGGTACTTTTCAGCCCAATTTTTGGGCTGAAAAACTTGGCTTATATGCGAGTATATACGGTACTTAAAATTTTTTATATTATTAAAGAAAAGCAGATGCCACACGAGTGGCAATAATTAACATTCAAACCAAAAATTGCTTAAAATTTTATCCACCACAGTGAAAAAAACACAACAGTCTATTTTGACTTGTACAAAATAAAACCGGCTTCTGAATGAGGAGTAAACTTCAGGTATTTCCAGTCCTTCAAGGATAGCACTACATCATCATATTAACTTATTGATTTATCTTCAGTTTAAATCATTGTAGGGTAATACACTGGGTGCTATAGGAGCTAAGGCCTTTTTGTCAGATTACCGGAGTTAAAACTCTTTGTGATATCTGTCAAAAGCATGGGAGAGGGGTTAGTTTGGCATAATACTGTGCAGCAGAGACGGGCAAAATTGCTTAAGTAGAATAGATCTCTACTTGAATTTTAAGGTATTTTCTAGATAATGGATTTTTTTTGTAATTTGCTACTCACAAATTCACCAAAATGGCAGCCATTCAATCCATAGAGGGTCAACAAATGGATAAAACCCATAATAATTATGTTATGCCTTGATCACTCACACAAGGGTAAAAGGGGAAATAAAGCCTAAATCACTGAAACATTAAATTACAAAAATGAGAGGCGCAATCTTGAATAATACCCGGTGGTCTAATGGGGATATATTGTTAGTGGCGGTAATCACCACTCACCTGGACTGGTTGTGCTGTCCGTGCACAACCACGGTGTCTGCGTGTAGCTGCTGATTCCTATGTATCGCTCCAAGCGTCGGCCCTCCCAGCCGCCTCCTCAGGTCACGTGTTCCGCCTAGGTCTTCTAACCAGGGATCGAAACGCGCGTAGTGGACAAACCAGAATAAACAGGTCTACTTTAATTATTGGTATCTGCCTCTCTTTACTGAGAGCTTCCAAATAATACCAGAATTACTGCCTTTCATTAAATCACTGAAACGGCATCTACACCCTGTTGGTTCCTGTACAGACTAGAATCCAAATCTGCAAAGCACCCTTAGGGTCCCTTTACACGCCGCCACTGCGTGGTAGCAACTGCCTGGCAATGGGGATTTTTGTGACTGTTGCCTTGAAATTGCTATGAAGAGGCGGCGTGTAATTTGGGAAAGTGATCGGGTTCCTCACAGTTGCTTCGGGTAGCTGTTTCCGAGCCGTTTTCTAAAATTCAAGGCAACACAAAGGCACAATTGCCATGGTAGTGGTGTGTAAAAGGGGGGACAGGGATGGAATCTTCGTCGCCTAGTGATTTCCCCGGGGCGTGCCACAGCGTGCTGGATACCGCGCCCCATCAGCGATGATTGGTGGGGGCTACTGTGTAACTATTGACTGTCCCTTCACAGGGTGCTATATTTAAAGAGCTGACCATTCACACTACACAATTGCAATGGCATCATGTATTAGCCAGCCTTCCTGCGCAGGCTACCCAATCATGACGCTATTGCGTTGTCCAATCACCGTGTTAGCGTCACGGAATACACAACTCCGTCACGCCTATGTTTTGGCTCCGCAGAACATGTACGCCCACATCCCCTACTGATTGCGGCGTGTGAAGGGGCGACAGGATTCAACAGGCAGTTATCCGCAGGATCTGTGGGAACTTCCGGGGAACCACGATACCTTCAGTTGACAACGCAATGGCGGCGTGTACATGCGGTATCGGCGATCGTTAGCAACTGTTAAAAACGTGCACGTGCACGTACGGTTGATACCGGTTGCCAGAGATAGTGGCGGCATGTAAAGGTACCCTAATGGTCAACTGCATAGACCGGAATATCACTAGCTCCATAACTAGAAAAATACAATCCAGACCTTGCTGCCTAATAGGACATTAGATTGTTTCTTGTTCTTCCTAAGGAACCCGAGGGGAGATGGCAACAACAACAACTAACCAAACTAAAGTAAGAATGCAGCAGTAGATAAAAACCCAAAGTGAGTGTACATATAACAAGTATATAACAATAATAGAGGGAGGGCACCACTAATACTATATTAATAGAAAAAAAGGGATCGCTAGACCAAGTAGTATATGTAGAGACAAAGAAAGGAAAAAAATTTTATTTAAGTAACAAATAGCAAACAACATAGAAGTCACACAGTTTAAAAACAATTAAAATAGCCAAATACAGCCATAACTTTTCCTCACCCCCTGGCACTATGCAATCTAATACCGGTAAAATGAGCTTTATATAAATTTTACCTGCTGAGGTTACATTCCATTGTCCTTACTTGGTAACTATATAGCTTTGAATTTGGGATCTCTATACCACTCTAATGGTACCTTTACACGCCGCGACGGCAGGCTGGATACATCCCGCTACAGGCTACAAATGTAGCTTGTAGCGCCAATGTAGCCCGTCGTAGCGGCGTCTGAAGACGTGACGCTACAGCCGGCAACAGATACATCTGTTTCCTAGCTCTGCTCGAAAACTGATGGCTACATCGCCGATGGTAGCGAGCTGTATCGGCGTGTAAAGAGGCAACGGAAGGGAACTCGGGACAGCCTGCGATGTAGCTGCAATGTAGCTAAGGCGTGACCCTGTCTCCGTGTTACCGCGCCCCATGTGCGATCATTGGTGGAAGCTGCTGCATGACGATTGGTAGTCGCTGCATAGGGAGGCATATTTAAGGAGCTGACGAGTCACACTACACAATCGCTCGAGCGTGCTGTATTACTCAGCCTCCTGCGTTGCCTGCCCAATCAGGATGTTATTGCTTCGTCCTATCAGCGTACGGACGGCTCGTAATCCACAATTGTGGCACGCCTATGTGCTGGCCCTGCTGCACCAGGTCCGCCCATAGTAGCTGGTTATAGCGGTGTGTAAATGAGCTACAGCTGGCTACTTGAGACACCCGGCGATGTAGCTAGCTATAGATGTAGCGTGGCGTAGCGCACCTTGTGGCGGCGTGTAAAGAGGGTGCGTTGACCGTTTGTAACCGTTTGAGCGTGCTCGTGCACGTGAAGTAGCGGGATGTATCCAGCCTGCCGTCGCGGCGTGTAAAGGTACCTTAAAAGGGACGGAGCATTTGTATCATTACATGCATAGGTCTAAATAAGGGAGAAATCCTCTTTTGGTATAAAGTGCTAGGAGTGGGTTTTTCATTATACCTGAACAGATCCTATATCTACTATTGGTGTAAAATCTGCGTTGTCTTTTATCTGACTATTTATGTTAACTATGGATCTAAAATCCACTCCGCTCATATATAGCCGCCCTGATTTATATGGGGGACCCTGAAACCTCTTATAGAGGGATTGGACCTTGTACAATACATATGATACCTGGTAACTATATAACATTGAATTTGGGATCTCTATACCACTCTAAAAGGGACGGAGCATTTGTATCATCACGTGCATAGGTCTAAATAAGGGAGGAGCCCTCTTTTGGTATAAAGGGCTAGGAGTAGGTTTTTCATTTTACTTCAGAAAATCCTATGATGTTAACTATGGATTTAAAATCCACTCCGCTCATATATAACTGCCCTGATCTATATGGGGGACCTTGAAACCTCTTAGGCCATGTGCACACAGTGAGTATTTGATGAGTTTTTTACCTCAGGATTTGTAGACAAAACCAGGAGTGGAACAATCAGAGGAAAAGTCTAATAGAAACCCGTCACCACTTCTGGATTTAATCATCCACTCCTGGTTTTGGCTACAAAACCTGAGGTAAAAACTCATCACATCTCCAACGTGTGCACGTGGCCTTATAGAGGGATTGGACCTTATGCAATATATCTGATATATGCAATGTCTATAGAATAATCTGAATGATGTTTTTGTAAAAGGAGATTCCTTGCTATACCCTGTATGACAATTTTTTGTACAGCTTTGTTCAGCAAATATGATGGAATTGTAACACTCAAACAACCTTTTTTATTGCTTTGACTGGTTCTGCAAGTTGGCAGAGGGGTTTCCTTGATATAGGCTAGGGTCACATTTGGGCAGGCAATTGCGTTCACTGCATCCAGATCCGGATGCGGTGAACGCAATTGCCTTTACACACATTTTTTTGGAAAACTGTGTGCAGAATACCGCACTCCAGTAACCGGATTGCTCAGGATGATTGCTTGATGTCTCTAGGGGGACTTAGTCCCCCTAGAGACCGTACGCCCACTCAGGTGGGCTTCTCCTGCATTGTCCACATGCGACGGGCTCCTCATAGCTCCGTGCATGACCCCTAAACTCACCCCCCCACGAATCTATATAGAGGGGTCCCTGCACCTCTCTTTTCTAGGTCTCCCTTTTGGTGACAAAAACTAAGTATTAAAGTAGTGAATTGAGCTTATAGTTATGTGCTGTGCCAAGCAGTTCCAGTTTCATTTTGTAGCCATAGGCGGGGCTGTGTGGTGATGCCTCCGCCCGCTAATTAATTATGCCCGCCCCCTCTGGCCTTGCTCCAGTTTTGAGAGGGAGGCCGCGTCATGAAAGGGGCGGGACTAACATTGTGTCATAATTAATTAGCAGGTGGAGGCATCACCACACAGCCCCGCCTATGGCTACAAAATGAAACTGGAACTGCTTGGCACAGCACGTAACTATGAGCTCAATTCTCCACTTTAATACTTAGTTTTTGTCACCAAAAGGGAGACCTAGAAAAGAGGGGTGCAGGGACCCCTCTATATAGATCTGGGGGGGTTAGTTTGGGGGTCATGCACGGAGCTATGAGGAGCCCGTTGCATATGGACATTGCAGGAGAAGCCCACCTGAGTGGGCGTACGGTCTATAGGGGGACTAAGCCCCCCTAGAGACATTAATCAATAATTTATTTATTACATTTATCATTTTTATAGACAGAGAACAGTTTGCTCATCCCTGCAGCAGCAGGGATGAGCAAACTATCCAGTCTCCGCTTTGCTCAGGATTACACATCCTGATTAATCCGGTTACTGGAGTGCGGATGCTTAAACCACTCCGAAAACTGCAGCCTGCATGATTTTTCACGCAGGCTGCAGAGTCGGAGATGGACACCGGTTTGCTTGTGAAGCAATCCGGTGTTTAGCATTGGCTCCTATGAGGAGCGTTTCTTGATCCGGTTTTGAGCTTTTTGAAAGCTCAAAACCGGATCAGGTTTTAAAAATAAAAACGTAGATGTGACCCTAGCCCCATTCTTGTCAATGGAAAAGTTATGGCTGTATTTGGCTATTTTAATTGTTTTTAAACTGTGTGACTTCTATGTTGTTTGCTATTTGTTACTTAAATAAAATTTGTTAAAATGACTGAAATTGCCTAAAAGGTTGTATCGCTCTATAGACTTTCCTTTCTTCGTCTCTACATGTACATATAACAAGGGCACAAGTGGATAAGGGAGCAATAATAAATACAAGCAAGGGAAACTGTTACCAACCAAATAGAAAACAGAAAGAAAATGAGGGGAAGATAAATAAGGAGGCACAGTGTAAAAACCAATAGGTCAAACAACAGGCAAAATCCCACATAGCAAAACTGGATCTCTTTAGTAGCACTCCTCACAGAAATATAGCTAGTCTGAAGACTGGAAACCGGAAAAAATATATAATCCTTCACAATGCGCAAGTCATGACAACTGTGACTGCAAAAGGTCACAGAATCAAATCCAGAGGAATGAATACTCACTGTTTACCTGTACCAGCAGGTCTGCTACCTCCAGAGCTGTGCTCGCTACTCAGAAGTCTCGTCCTAAGGGCTTCTTTTTGCACAGTCACTTACCAGCGTCTTCACCTGTAACATTGTGGCCTCTGAGATGAGGACTGATTGCATCCAGAAGTCCTGTTCTAGGGTGAAGACTTCAAGTTTCAAAAGTCATGGTGTGTCATGACATTAAAACATTACAAAGTTCTGTGACCTTTGAGGCCTGCTTGCAGTTGGAAATGCTTTTCCAGAGTGAAGACACAGGAGAAAGTGTCCGGAAGAAAGAGCCTCTCTGGACTAGGCGGGCAGGCAACAGGTATCGGAAGCAGTGGGTGTGGAATTGTTATAAAAACTGTTTAGTTTTTCATTCTTGACTGGTTTCCCCTTAAAGAGAACCTGTCATCAGGATTTAGCACTATAAATGTAAGCCATTGTCATTATTGCACTTTGATGTTGATTAAACTAATACTGGCAGTGAAGGAATTAGATCTGTAGTTGCTGAATCATCCTCTAAAGTTTTCATCTAATGATATCTCCTGTGTGCATCGGGGCGACACTTGGGGGTAGGGTCATCTTCTGCTCATCTTTTCCTCCGTCTGTCTCCTCTGATTCTTTTACAGGTCTCTGAACCATAAGTAACCAGCCTCCTCTTTGAGACTCCACGCCACCGCAGCAATCATTGGGGTTGGTGGCACTGTGATTCTACAGACAGTCTTCAATAAAATGGCGCCCGAGGTGAGGCATATACAGAATGTGGTTTCTGCTTACTAATGAAGTAATTGAGCTGAAATCTTGACCTGTGAATGCACACATCTCGCACTTTGTTATTGAAGTCCTAAAGACCAACCGTAGAATCACGCTACACACACTCCAGCATTATTTTATTGAAGACCGTCCGTGGAATCCAACTGCTCATGCTCTGGCCAAACCAATGACGGTGGCAGGCGGCAGCACTGAACGTCAAAGAGTAGCCAGGTCACTAATCATTAGAGAGGAGCAGAGAAGCAGAAGAAGACACTTCCCCCAATCTCGCACCGATGCACACCGATTCACAGAAGACATCATTAGATGAAAAGTTTAAAGGATGATTATGCAACAACCACACATCGGATTCTTTCACCGCAGGTATCAGTTTAATCAGCATTGCATCGCCATTATTACCACGGCTTTACTCTATTTTGCTAAATCCTGCTGACATGTTCACTTTAAGCTTATGGCAAACTGCAGCAAGGCTAAAGAACAGATTTCATTAACAGTACATGTTTCTATTAAAAAACACCTATATAAGTATATAATACTTTCATAATAAGCTGCTTTTCATCATCCTTTGGATCATTATACGTTGCGGTAGACAATAATACCCTTTGTGAAACTGCTGTAACACATTTCCTTTTACTGACAAACGGATGATATTGCAAGTTATCTGTAATCTAAGAAATATTTGTTAGATGGATGCTGCAATATTAAAAAGTGTCAGTGCTACCGATGGTTGATAAATCAATCCCTACATATGAGGGAAAGTGATAAGATTTGTAATGATGGATGGAGAGAGTTTTCCTTCTTTGCCATATGTGTATGTCTGCCTGTCAAGCAGAAAATAACAATATGATCTTTTGTCCAACAGAAGCAGCAAAGCTCTGACCTAGACATATTCAGAGGGGGGATTTTAAAGTAGAACTAAAGTCAGCAGCCAGGATAAGTGCAGCTGATAGAGAGAGCTGATATTATCATTCACTGCTATGTATATAAATTATACTGTTGGTTCTAAGAATTGGATATACGGTAAGTAAGATAATGTAGTGTTTATTATTTATTCGAACTTTCAGGTCATTTGCCAATTACGGTAATATAAACTACAGTCAGAGTATCCACAGATTAAAGGTTTCTGAAGGCAGAATGTTGCTAATTGCTTGGCTACTTTTACTAAGGAATAAAAATTGCTCCTTAATAACAAAAGAGAGAGGAGAAATAGTGACCCCCCCTCCTCCCGGGACCAAGTGTAGATCCTCTTCCTGATGCTTCTTGACAAAACACAAAGTCTCTGGAAATGCCATCTTAGGGTACCTTCACATTTGCGTATGGAGCGCAGCGCACCAAGCGCAGCCAAACGCTTGCGCACATGCGCTCCTATGTTTAACATGGGAACGCATGTGCCTGCGTAGGACTGCGTTTGGCTGCTCTTGCGTACGGATGTGCATAATTTATGCGCCCTCCGACCGCACTCCAAACGCAGCATGCAGCATTTTTTGTGCATTCGCAGGCACTTGTTTTATTCACAAGCGCACAAAAAATGCATGGATCTCAATGGATCCGCAGTGTCCTCCGCATGACAGCGCAGGAGAACGCTGCGGATCTCATTGAAATCTCTCCCGGTGGCCGCCAGTGATCAGCGGCGGCCACCGGGAGATCATGCAAAGCAACAGCTGATCTCCCGCCGGTGTCAGCGGGGAGAAACAGCTGATCTGACAGCTGTTTAAATCTCCCGCGCTGACACAGAATAGGGTGATATCGGCAGCGATCAGCTGTTTCTTATCTCCTGCACTGATATCACCCTATTCGGTGTCAGGGCGGGAGATTTAAACAGCAGTCAGATCAGCTGTTTCTCTCCGCTGACACCGGCGGGAGATCAGCTGTGACGGGAGGAGGAGCTCTCCACCGCTGATCTCCTCCTCCCGGCCGCCCCCAGAGACAGCTGATTGGCTGCCTGGGCACCATACTAATGCGGAGATTCTCTGCTGCGTTCACATAAGTATGTGCTGCGTTGCACTGCGTTTGCGTCTGCATGCCCTGCGCATGCAGACACAAATGCAAGTGTGAAGGCAGCCTTAGCTATTTCATGTATGTGTATTTCTTTATTTTACAATTTATTTACACTATGTTTTATATCATGGTTTCTTAAAGGGGTTCTCCATTAATGGGATAAAAATGGGCACTGTCATATATTTAAAGTCACAACCCCTTCAAGTCACATGACAGCATGGGTCGAGTTGCAGCCTGAAGAAACACTGCTGGAGAATACCTATCAGCTGTCAAAGAAGTAGCATGATAAAGAAGAATACCTGATCTGCCTACTCACTAACAGAGATGAGCGAGCCTTTCCCGAAAGTGTTCGCCAACTTCAAATTCAGCATAAACAGTGCAGGCTTGGTTCGCGATCGGAAACCCGAGCAATTTACCAAAATCTCAGCCAACACGGCTTTGTTCGAGAAAAAGTTCAAGATTTCAAAATGGCCCTTAAACTTTCCCTGAAACTTTGGGGCCAAAACACTTGCCAGAAGACAGGCTGGCTGGGAACAACACTTTTTTTTCAACTTTCTACTTATTTTTTACATCCTTTATTGGGGGAATTGGGTGTAATGGGAAACTAAAAAAATAGATTTTAACCCCTTCCCGACCTATGACCTTATACAACGTCATGGGCCAGTAAGGGGTGTTTGATGTGAGCTCCGACACGGAGTTCACAACAAACAGCCGACATCTCAGCTGATGTGATCAGCTGAGATGTCGGGCTAACAGCTCCGATCGGATCCGATCGGCGCTGTTAACCCCTTGGATCCCGCTGTCAATCACTGACAGCGGGATCCAAGGCGGCCGCTGCGGGGAACGCACTGTTCCCCGCCTGCTCCGGAGATCCCGCAATAGTATCACGAGATCTCCGGCGCTCACGTGACAGCCTGGGGTCCTGGCTAGACCCCGGATGTTGTCAGAGCGCAGTTCCATGTTGTGGTTGGCAGGCACTGCCAACCACAACAGGTCTGCAATTCTGGGAGATACAGATGAGCTGCAGCTCATCTGTATCTCCCAGAAGCGATCGGACTGTGCAGCAAGGTGCCTCTTAAAGAGGCAGTGTAAAAATAAGAATCAATGAAAAAATTAAGTTTTTAAAAACCTGTAAAAAAAAAAAAATATATAAGTTTAAATCACCCCCTTTACCCCAATCACAATAAAAGCATTAAAAAAAAAATACACGTTTGGTATCGCCGCGTTCGAATTGCCCGATCTATCATCATATTAAATCCGTTAATGAGAGCCGTAAACTCCATAACGGAAAAAATGGTCCAAATGCCAAAGTTCTGGTTTTTTAGTCGCCGCAACATTGCTATAAAATGCAATAACGGGTGATCAAAACTGCGGATCCCCCCAAAAATGGTATCATTAGAAATGTCAGCTCAAGGCGCAAAAAATAAATTGTCATACAGCCCTGGATCCCGAAAACTGAGGACGCTACGGGTCACAGAACATGGTGCAAAAAGTCAGTTTTTGTTTTTTTTCAAACTTCTGAATTTTTTTTCACCACCTAGATACCAATAAAAGTATACATGTTGGGTCTCTACGAACTCGTAACGAAGTGAGGCATCACCCTTTCATGTCGCTTTTACCATATAGTGAACATGGCGACTAATATACCCAAAAAACAAACGTGTCATTGTACTTTTTTTGCAATTTCACTGCATTTAGAATTTTTTTGCAATTTCCCTGTACACTATATGGTAAAATAAATTATTGCATATGAAAATACAACTCGTCCCGCAAAAAAACAAGCCATCATATGTCTATATTGACGGAAAAATAAAAACAGTTATGGCTCTTGGAAGCAGGGGAGCAAAAAACGAAAATGAAAAACGAAAAATTCCCAGGTCATGAAGGGGTTAAAGGGATCCTTTCACCTCCAAAAAGCCACCTAAGCTACAAAATCATGTCCCTGCAGCATCCTATCATCATTCTCACACTCCTTTTGTCTTCTAAAAGCATCCTGTCAAAAGTAGAAAATGAGCAGCACCACTAATGATAGAAAAATATTAACGGGGTGCTCACCATGCCAACAAAAACAGTATGTAAGGAGAGAAAAGATATTGGCATATGTAGGGAGCACACCACAATATAATTGAATGTAAAAGAACAACGAAGTTTATTAAACAACTGTGAGACACACAATATAAAATCACTTAAAATAAACATACAAAAGACATGGGGCCCATCATTCCTCAAAACAGAATATACGAGGAAAATAATTTATGATAACAGAGGGGAATTACCACAATCACCAGTACAGATAACAAGATAATAGTACAGATACATTCTAAAAGCATCCTGTCAAAGTAAATAAAAACTATTTTATAGTTACTCATTAGGCATTATAATTAGTAGGGGCTATATTCTTTAGCCCTTAGGGTTTGTTTGTTTGGTGCCCTAATGGGCATGATCTTTTATTCATTTTCTAGGCAGGCCCTCCCTGCTCTCCACGACGCTGGTCGGGTATGAATGACGCAAATCGCGTCATTTCCGGGTAGGGTGACGTCAGTACATCCACGTCGCTCTTTCGACTTCAAGCACCGCATGTGATCCCTTTAATTAAAAACATGTTGAAAGAGGAATGTTGGGGTTTATTTTCAAATATAATATTGATAAGTGTGGTTATTTTTGTATACTAACTTGGTTAGTAACATTGGGTACTCTGTGGATTGATGTCTCCACACAACTAACCTCTGTGCTTGCTGTCAACTGACATCAACTCAACTCATTTTTACCCAGTTTGCCACTTGCAACAGGGCAACTGAAAAAGTGTGGTAACTGCCAGCGCCGGACTGGGGTGTCTGGGGCCCACCAGGAAAATTGACTCCAGGGGCCCACCCACCCGGGCCCACCCATTCTTCAGCTAAATACAAGTACCTGTTATCCGTTATACCTATAATAGTGGAGCGTGGACTGTAAAACACAGGCGGCTCTTGCACATCACTGTGCGCTCACCATTACTGCGATGTATCATTACTGTAGTTTGCATTAAAGGGATTTTTCAGTGAACACAAGTTATCAGCGATCTGCAGGTTCGGAAGGTGATCACTTATCTATTGGTGGAATCCACACCATCAGAAGAATGTGGCACTTTGAGCATTTGATGAGGTTTTTCCCTCAGTATTTGTAAGAGAAAACCAGGAGTGGAGCAATCAGAGGTAATTTTTTCTGCATTTCTCACCCTCTCCTGGTTTTGTCTTATAAATACTGAGGAGAAAATCTCACCAAATGCTCAACTTGCTTTCTCTGGCGAACCTCTGTAACTGCATCTCTGCTGCTGTGTCACAGGACAGGGAGGGGTTAAACATCCAAGAATTTAATATCTATTGGAAATAAAGAAGTTTCCCCTTAGTGATATCAGATAAAAGAAATGTATGACCACAATCCATTCTACCAAGACCAATAATACCACATAGAAGGCAGAAATACCACCACACCATGACCAGATCATATATTACCACCACATAGTGCCCAAATAATGCCACATACCAAATACCGCCACACCATGACCCAAGCACATAATACCACCACATAGTGATCAAATGCTACCACATATAAGGTATAAATGCTGCCACACCATGAGACCTCATATTACCACCACATAGTGACCGAATAATACTACATACAAGGGACAAATACCGTCATGTCATGACCAAAGCACATAGTGCCACCACATAGTGACAAATAATACTAAAATAATAAAACTGTAAAAAAGCTCTGTATATAGTGTCAGTGTACAGGTAATGCAATGATCACCATTGATATTATACACAGTAGCTCTGTATATAGTGTCAGTGTGTGTGTATAAGTAAGGCTGGGGTTACACATAGAAATCCGTTTTTGGAAGTGATTTTCATCCCCAATCCGTTTTTTATAGGGTGCTTTTTGAGCCTCCTGCACTTCTGAACGTTTTTGGACTTAGTCATTTTTTCATTAAAAACGCATGCGCGTTAACGCATGCGCAAACGCAAGTGCCAAATATGACATGCGTTTGCGCATGCGTTTCCCATAGGGCCCCATGTTAAAAAAAACGCATAAAAACGCATGCGTTTTTTAACTGATGCCAAAAACGCTGCTAGCAGCGTTTTTGGCTCAAAAACGGACAGAGCAATGTTTTGAGCTCCAGAGAAAAACGCACAGGGTGTTTATTACATCCAATGTGTTTTTCTGTCAGTTTTTGGACTTAGAAAAAAATATTAACAAAAATGAAGCCAAAAACGGACTGAGGGCTTATGTGTGACCCCAGCCTAATACAGATACAGACCGATATCACGTCTTCTATGCAGGATTTATCTCTGCAGAAAATAACATAGTTAGCTATACCTGACTCACTTCCAGAGCACAATCCACACTTTTTCCAAGATTTCTACACTAAATGAAATGACAAAAAAAGAAACATAGTGCCGCACTACACAGTAACAGTGCTCCAGTGTCATTCTGTGCCTGCTCATCCTTGTCGGCAGACATACCGTATATACTCGTGTATAAGCCGACCCGTGTATAAGCCAACCCCCCTACTTTTGCCCCAAAAATCTGGAAAAACCTATTGACTCGTGTATAAGCCGAGGGTGGACCCCAGCACAGGTATACAGCCCCCAGCAGTGTGGTATACAGGCCTCCCCAGTGGTAGTATACAGCAGCCCCAGTGGTAGTATACAGATTCCCCAGCAGCCCCAGTGGTAGTATACAGGAGCCCCAGCAGCCCCAGTGGTAGTATACAGGAGCCCCAGCAGCCCCAGTGGTAGTATACAGGAGCCCCAGCAGTAGTATACAGGAGCCCCAGCAGCCCCAGTGGTAGTATACAGGAGCCCCAGCAGCCCCAGTGGTAGTATACAGGAGCCCCAGCAGCCCCAGTGGTAGTATACAGGAGCCCCAGCAGCCCCAGTGGTAGTATACAGGAGCCCCAGCGGTAGTATACAGGAGCCCCAGCAGCCCCAGTGGTAGTATACAGGAGCCCCAGCAGCCCCAGTGGTAGTATACAGGAGCCCCAGCAGCCCCAGTGGTAGTATACAGGAGCCCCAGCAGCCCCAGTGGTAGTATACAGGAGCCCCAGCGGTAGTATACAGGAGCCCCAGCAGCCCCAGTGGTAGTATACAGGAGCCCCAGCAGCCCCAGTGGTAGTATACAGGAGCCCCAGCAGCCCCAGTGGTAGTATACAGGAGCCTCAGCAGCCCCAGTGGTAGTATACAGCAGCCCCAGTGGTATACAGCAGGCCCCCAGGGGTACATATAGCAGCCCCCAGGGGGTACCCAGCAGCCCCCTGGGGGTACCAACAGCCCCCTGGGGGTACCAACAGCCCCCAGGGGGTACCAACAGCCCCAGGGGGTACCCAGCAGCCCCAGGGGGTACCCAGCAGCCCCCTGGGGGTACCAACAGCCCCCAAAAGCTGGCACTGTCCCCCCTTGTAAGGGCCCCCCCCGCTGCTTATACATTACCATCCCGGTGTTCTGATCGGCGCCGCTCCTCGGTGCTGCGTCTTCATCCTTCCGTCCGCGCTGGCTGCATCCAGGTTCTCCAGCCGTCGCGTGATGACGTCATATCGCTGCGACAGCCGGAGAACCCGGATGCAGCCAGCGCGAACGGGAGGATGAAGACGCAGCACCGAGGAGCGGCGCCGATCAGAACACCGGGATGGTAATGTATAAGCAGCGGGGGGGGGGGGCCCTTACAAGGGGGGGACAGTGCCAGCTTTTGGGGGGCTTATATGAACTGCTTCCCCTGCCGCTGATTGACAGGGGGAAGCAGTGCATATATAATGAGCGGCCCCACGTGACGGGGCCGCTCATACAGCAGCCTCCCCCGCCTCCTGCAGCCTCCACAGCCCCCACCACCGTATATGACCCGTGTATAAGCTGAGGGGGAGACTTTTCAGCCCAAATTTTGGGCTGAAAAACTCGGCTTGTACACGAGTATATACGGTATTTGTCTGATGGCAAAGATGTAGCAGAGCTGTAGACAGAAGACCCGTGGATTTCGTCGGAACGAGGATTTTTTTTAGTTAAAGATGGAGTCCCTACCATGGTTGCAGTATGGCTAAACTGAATAGTTATAAAGGGAATGACGTTGATTCTCTCCGCCTGTAGTGGTATGTTGGTTAAAGATGCACATAAATGCACATATGTAATTATATGCTCAATGCTATAAAGGGGTGGGAATGTACGCTGTTTGGGAGGGGGTGGGACTGTGGGTTATAAATTGATTGAAATACCTTATAATGTGAATATGCTGATTGTGTTGTATATAATATTTTCATTTTGAATTTTGAATAAAAATTTATCTGATTAAAAAAAAAAAAAAGATGGAGTCCCTAAATGTGTTTTGTGTTTTATTTTTAATAAAAAAAAGAATTCTGTTTTCTTATCTGTTTAATAGAAATTTATGGTGGACATGTTTAATTTGGCATGACACCATGAAGTTTGGGCTTAGTACCAGCTGATAATACAAAGCTGGCCTGGTACTTACCCTTTTATTACCCAAGGTGCCACTCACCACTAGAGCCACTGGAAGAGCAGGGTAAAGTGCCTGTAAATGGAGCTATGATGAATGCGCCATTTTCAGGGGTGGCTGCGGGCTGTGATTTTCAATGTGGGGGGCCAAGAATGCTTGGGCCCTACCATGCTGAGAATCCCAGCCCCCAGCTGCCTTGTTTTTGCAGAAAAAAAAACACAACAGAGAAAACCATTTTTTGATAAAAATCAAACACAAAACACATTTAGAGACTCCAGCTTTAATAATAAAAAAAAAATCCTCGCCCCGATGTAATCCACAAGTCTGTCTGCTACATCATTGCCATCAGACAAATATGTCTGCTGACAGAGATAAGCAGGCACAGAATAAAGGCCCCGTTAAAAGCTGCGATGTTCCAGCGATCCGACCTTGCAGGCATTGCTGGAACATCGCTGTGTGGTCGCTGGTGAGCTGTCACACAGGCAGACTCACCAGCGAGCAGCGATAACGCTAGTAACCAGGGTAAACATCGGGTAACTAAGCACAGCGCTGTGCCTAGTTAACCGATGTGTACCTTGGTTACCAGCCTGCTCCTGCTTGCCCAGCCTGTCAGAATGGACATCGCTGGTTGTTGGACCCTGTCACACATGCCGATGCATGCGTGACAGAGGCAGAACAACGCCCGAAAAATGGTCCCGGCCATTCCGCAACAATCAGCGAGCTGATCGCTGGTCGCTGCGGCATGTAACACACAGCGATATCGCTGCGAGGTCGCTGCAGCGTCACAAAATCAGTGACGTTTCCAGGATATCGTTAGCGATATCGTTGTGTGTAACGGTGCCGTTACACTAGAACACAACTGTTAGAGAAGTGCTTAGCTGGCCTCCACCCAGCGACCATGTTTTCCTGTGCGTTGCAAATAATGCATACTTTCAAACGCATGCCTATTTTTGCAAGCGTTAGTATGCATTTTTGCAATGCAAGTCTACGGTACATTGCATTTGTGCTGATTTACAACTGATCCGTTGTAACACACAGCATAAATGCAATGTTAACCCAGCCTAACAGCAGCGAGGAGGGGAGACGGAGCCCTGGAGACCGGCAAGTCAGTCTACTGGTGGTACTATCAAGCCCATTGCCCAGTATGTCCTCCCAGCCTTTGTGGTACTATTATGCCCATTGCCCAGTATGTACTGCCAGCCTCTGTGGTACTATCATGCTAGTACTACCACCAATGGCTGTCAGGGCATGCTCTGTGGGCATGATAGTACCGCAGACGCTGGCAGGACATACTAAGCAATGGGCATGCATGATAATACCACCTGAGGCTGGCATGACATGCTGTCCAATGGGCATGATAATCAAGGCCATTGCCCAGTAGTATGTCTTGCCAGCCTCAGCCAAGGGTCCCAGAAAGTTACCTCCTCATCCATCCTGCTGCTGGCTGGGAGTCCTGTACAGTGAAGCATGTAGTGTGAATGCCACACTATGGAGATGCTGCTTCTACTACTGCCATGTGGAGGTGAGGACCACATAGAGATTACAGGGGCCCCATCAGGGGGGGACATGGGTCCCTATCAGAGCGTACATAGAGATCATGGGGCCGATCAGGGGCGTATATAGAGATCATGGGGCCCCATCAGGGGCGTATATAAGGATGATGGGCATACATAGAGATCATGGGGCCTCATCAGGGGCATACATAGAGATCATGGGGCCCCATCAGGGGCGTACATAGAGATCATGGGGCCTCATCAGGGGTATACATAGAGATCATCATGGGCCCACTCAGGGGCACACATAGAGATCATGGGGCCCACTGAGATGCGTACATAGAGATCATCATGGGGCCCACTCAGCGGCGTACATACAGATTACGGGGCCAACTCAGGGGCGTGCATAGAGATCATCATGGGGCCCACTCAGAGGCGTACATACAGATTACGGGGCCAACTCAGGGGCGTGCATAGAGATCATCATGGGGCCCACTCAGAGGCGTACATACAGATTACGGGGCCCACTCAGGGGCGTGCATAGAGATCAAGAGATTACGGGGCCCACTCAGAGGCACACATAGAGATCATGGGGCCCACTCAGATGTCTACATACAGATTACGGGGCCCACTCAGGGGCATGTATAGAGATCATCATGGGGCCCACTCAGAGGCGTACATAGAGATCATGTGGCCCACTCAGAGGCGTACATAGAGATCATGTGGCCCACTCAGGGGTGTACATAGGGATCATGGGACCCATTCAGTTATCGTAGATAGAGATCATGGGGCCCCATGAGGTTAGGCTCTCACAGCGCCCCAGTATGGTGCCCTCAGGGAGCTCCCACAGTGTTTGCTTCATGCTGAGGCCTGTGATGCCCTGTGGAACCTCCCTGAGTGCACCATGCTGGGCGCAGTAGTAGAAGCAGCATCACATCACACTAAATGCTGCACAGCACTACAGGCCCCCAGCCAGCAGGAGAGAGTGGATGGTGGAGGCTGGAGCACGGTGTGGGACCCCTGGTCCCAGGCTGGTGGCTGAGGAGCCCATCTCTTATGGCAGAATGGGCTCCTCAGTCACCAGCACCCCAGCCCTTTCCCCCTCAATCAACCCATAAACCCTCCCCCCTTTCCCCCCCTCAATCAACCCATAAACCCAAGCTCCCCCGCCTTTCATATTCACCCTGGGCTGCCACCATCTTTGAGAAGAGAAGGAGCTGCTGGAGGCCTGCTGGGCGACGGCGGGTCTCTCCTCCGCAGCGTGACGCTGCAGGCACCTACACAGCCTGGATGGAGGCAGACAGCCATCGCAGGCTGAGCCTGGGACTGACTGCATCTGCGCATATGCCGGCACTGTCGCGCTGCGCAGAGGAGGCTGGGCGGCACCGCAACAGCAGGCAGGGGGGGATTAAAGGTAGCCAGGGTCCGGGGCTGTTCAGACTCTGTGGGCCCCCCAGTCATGTGACAGGGGTCATCATATACCTGAAGCAGATTATTCCAGAAAAATAGTTGCTGAGTGAAACTATAACCTGTCAAACATCTAGCATGCATTTGATTAAACGAATTAAAAAAAAATCTTATGTGAACATAGCTTAGCAATAACTGAGGTAACAATTCACCAAATACTCAGGCCTGTTTCACAGCTATGGCAGGTTTGCGTTTTGCTTAATTTGCGTCTTTAGGCGTTTTTAGCCATATTAATTTTAATGAAAACGCATGTAAAAACGCATTAACGTTTTCAAAAACGCAAAACGCATGCGTTTTGTAAACGCTGCGCTGGACGCATTTCCCGACATTTTGCGTTTTTGAAAACGTTAATGCGTTTTTGCATGCGTTTTTACATGCGTTTTCATTAAAATCAATGGGACGCGGTAAAAACGCCTAAAAACGCAAATTAAGCAAAACGCAAACCTGCCATAGATGTGAAACAGGCCTCAGCGTGTGCACGAGACCTTACAAATACTGAGGAAAAACCTCACCAATACTCAGCATGTGCACATTGCCTTACACATACAGAGGTAAAAAACATCAAATAGCGTGTACACGAGGCCTTACAAATACTGAGGTACAAACCTGAGGTACAAACCTCACCAATCCTCAGCTTGTGCACCCACTGCCCCTCCACCTTCGATAGACACATGTGAAATGCCTCTACATGCTGTATGTGCCCCTCAATCTGGATATTCTGCTTGAATCATGTATGGACTTATACTCAATGAAGCAGGGGTGGGAAATAGATTTAAGATTTCTTGTAAATATGGCAGGCGCACACAGGCAGACCCTGTATACGGCAGCAGCAAGCACGCAGACCCTGTATACGGCAGGAGCAAGCACGCAGACCCTGTATACGGCAGCAACAAGCACGCAGACCCTGTATTCGGCAGGAGCAAGCACGCTGCACGCAGACCCTGTATACGGCAGCAGCAAGCACACAGACCCTGTATACGGCAGCAGCAAACACACAGACCCTGTATACGGCAGCAGCAAGCACGCAGACCCTGTATACGGCAGCAGCAAGCACGCAGACCCTGTATACGGCAGCAGCAAGCACGCAGACCCTGTATACGGCAGGAGCAAGCACGCAGACCCTGTATAGGGCAGGAGCAAGCACGCAGACCCTGTATACGGCAGGAGCAAGCACGCAGACCCTGTATACGGCAGGAGCAAGCACGCAGACCCTGTATACGGCAGGAGCAAGCACGCAGACCCTGTATTCGGCAGGAGCAAGCACGCAGACCCTGTATACGGCAGCAGCAAGCACGCAGACCCTGTATACGGCAGCAGCAAGCACGCAGACCCTGTATACGGCAGCAGCAAGCACGCAGACCCTGTATACGGCAGGAGAAAGCACGCAGACCCTGTATACGGCAGCAGCAAGCACGCAGACCCTGTATAGGGCAGGAGCAAGCACGCAGACCCTGTATACGGCAGGAGCAAGCACGCAGACCCTGTATACGGCAGCAGCAAGCACACAGACCCTGTATACGGCAGCAGCAAGCACGCAGACCCTGTATACGGCAGCAGCAAGCACGCAGACCCTGTATACGGCAGCAGCAAGCACGCAGACCCTGTATACGGCAGGAGCAAGCACGCAGACCCTGTATACGGCAGGAGCAAGCACGCAGACCCTGTATACGGCAGGAGCAAGCACGCAGACCCTGTATTCGGCAGGAGCAAGCACGCAGACCCTGTATACGGCAGCAGCAAGCACGCAGACCCTGTATACGGCAGCAGCAAGCACGCAGACCCTGTATACGGCAGCAGCAAGCACGCAGACCCTGTATACGGCAGGAGAAAGCACGCAGACCCTGTATACGGCAGCAGCAAGCACGCAGACCCTGTATAGGGCAGGAGCAAGCACGCAGACCCTGTATAGGGCAGGAGCAAGCACGCAGACCCTGTATACGGCAGGAGCAAGCACGCAGACCCTGTATACGGCAGCAGCAAGCACACAGACCCTGTATACGGCAGCAGCAAGCACGCAGACCCTGTATACGGCAGCAGCAAGCACGCAGACCCTGTATACGGCAGCAGCAAGCACGCAGACCCTGTATACGGCAGGAGCAAGCACGCAGACCCTGTATACGGCAGGAGCAAGCACGCAGACCCTGTATACGGCAGGAGCAAGCACGCAGACCCTGTATAGGGCAGGAGCAAGCACGCAGACCCTGTATACGGCAGGAGCAAGCACGCAGACCCTGTATACGGCAGCAGCAAGCACGCAGACCCTGTATACGGCAGGAGAAAGCACGCAGACCCTGTATACGGCAGCAGCAAGCACGCAGACCCTGTATAGGGCAGGAGCAAGCACGCAGACCCTGTATTAGGGCAGGAGCAAGCACGCAGACCCTGTATACGGCAGGAGCAAGCACGCAGACCCTGTATACGGCAGCAGCAAGCACGCAGACCCTGTATACGGCAGCAGCAAGCACGCAGACCCTGTATACGGCAGGAGCAAGCACGCAGACCCTGTATACGGCAGCAGCAAGCACGCAGACCCTGTATACGGCAGGAGCAAGCACGCAGACCCTGTATACGGCAGCAGCAAGCACGCAGACCCTGTATACGGCAGGAGCAAGCACGTAGACTCCTATATACAGTATGTGCAAACATTACTCATACAGAGATGCCTGCTGTGCCTGCACTGCACATCACTAGTAGTGGGCACACTAGGAAGCCATTACACATACAGAGCTGTCTGCTGCACCTAAACTGCACATTACTAGCAGTGGGGCACGCTGGGCAGCCATTACACATACAGAGCTGCCTGCTGCTAGTGATGTGCAGCAGTTGGCACACTGGGTAGCATTACACATACAGAGCTGCCTGCTGCACCTAAACTGCACATTACAAGCAGTGGGGCACGCTGGGCAGCCATTACACATACAGAGATGCCTGCTGCACCTAAACTGCACATTACTAGCAGTGGGGCACGCTGGGCAGCCATTACACATACAGAGCTGCCTGCTGCTAGTGATGTGCAGCAGTTGGCACACTGGGCAGCCATTACACATACAGAGCTGCCTGCTGCACCTAAACTGCACATTACTAGCAGTGGGGCACGCTGGGCAGCCATTACACATACAGAGCTGCCTGCTGCTAGTGATGTGCAGCAGTTGGCACACTGGGCAGCCATTACACATACAGAGCTGCCTGCTGCACCTAAACTGCACATTACTAGCAGTGGGGCACGCTGGGCAGCCATTACACATACAGAGATGCCTGCTGCACCTAAACTGCACATTACTAGCAGTGGGGCACGCTGGGCAGCCATTACACATACAGAGCTGCCTGCTGCACCTAAACTGCACATTACTAGCAGTGGGGCACGCTGGGCAGCCATTACACATATAGAGCTGCCTGCTGCTAGTGATGTGCAGCAGTTGGCACACTGGGTAGCATTACACATACAGAGATGCCTGCTGCACCTAAACTGCACATTACTAGCAGTGGGGCACGCTGGGCAGCCATTACACATACAGAGCTGCCTGCTGCACCTAAACTGCACATTACTAGCAGTGGGGCACGCTGGGCAGCCATTACACATACAGAGCTGCCTGCTGCACCTAAACTGCACATTACTAGCAGTGGGGCACGCTGGGCAGCCATTACACATACAGAGCTGCCTGCTGCTAGTGATGTGCAGGCATAGCAGCAGGACTAGCACAGATCAGGCAGGCACCTTCTATTTCTCAGTCACCTAGGGTCTTCACAGGAATCATTCAGGCTTGCTGCCCAGCGGTGATGTGTGATGGCAGGCTTCCCCTGCCACCCCGACAGACTCAGAGTGCACTTTCTCTTCAGGACTTGGCAGAGACAGGGGGGAGGCGTGGCTCCGACCTCTGCTGCACAGACCCGAGCTCTTGATGCAAGTATTGAAGAGAGCGGCCCTTGCCCCCAAAATCTTTTAAATAAATGCCGTCGCCACGGTCCTGCAGATTACAATGGTCCTGGATGAAGATAGAACAATCACTAATCATATCGGCAGTGCGCCGATATGATTAGTAGTACCAGAGGGGGGGCCTCACATATCTCCCTACAGGGCCCAGGGATGGGTATGGGGGGCGGGGCTTAGTGGGCGTGGCCACAAAGTGTCGGGGCCCCCCGGGGGATCTCCCGATCTCCCGCTGGGCCAGTCCGCCCCTGGTAACTGCTGATTTTGGCGTCTTTTATAGATATTACAATTCTGGGGTGGCTGCAGGCTTCAATTTTTAGCGTGGGGAGCCCAGAACAGTTTGGCCTCATGAAGGTAAGAATTCCAACCTCCAGCTGCCTGGGTTGCCAGGCAGCTGGAATATTATATAATATATAAAATGGAATATATAAGAAAATTGTGGAGCAAATAGCTGAAAATGGATAACTTAATACTTTGGTAAACAATAATGTGTTCCTGCTTTCCTAGTTAAAAATCTCCAGTCCGTCTTCCAGGCTTTTCTTGAGTATTTTGCTTCAGCTCTGGCTCTTTTGTGCATAATTTGAGTTTTCTCCATCTCCAGCTATTCTGAGTCAGTTCTTCTCTCTACTCTGCAGTCATTGGCTCAGCTAGCCTCACCTGCTCTCGGTTTGCCTTCCAGCAACAGGCTGTGCTTACCTGCTACAGGTAAGCTCTGCTACACAAAATGATCTGCTTCTATGATGTTGGTTTATTTGTGTATTAATTGCAAGTGTGGTGCTCTGGACTGTTTTGGAGCTCTAGTATTAGCTGCACAGCACTGTGCTAAGGTTTGGGACCGTGTTTTACTCAGAAACTATACAATTACCAGCCTTGCAGTGTGAACAAGTAATTACAGACTGTTTCCCATTACCGGCTTGTTGTGTGAACTTTTTTTCTGGACTTGTTCCACCGCCGGGCTAGCCGGGTTTCAGAACACTTTCCTGAAGGATTTAATTCAGCCCTCTCATTTGTCCTGCTCCCTGTTTATTGCACCATCAACAGAACCCGTTTGTTTTGAAAGTTTGTTAAATATAGACCTAAACTTAAACCTTGCTTCTGTCTTGTCTTGCCCTAAGCTATCAGATTCCTGAATGTATTAACATAAATGTTACAGTTTGTTTCACTTAGTATTACATTTTATTTCCTCAGCACTTTTGCTAATGTTTTGGAATGTAGACACCATTTTTGCTCCCGAAATGCATCATCTCTCCACGAAAAAGGCAAGACAGCCTGTGTCGCTCATTGGAATGGTTCCTAATGTCGATCTCAGAGTGTTTTCTCAGGTCATTAAGACAATGAATTATGTTATGTGGTGACTGTTATGCCTTTTAAAAATGATATAAAATCATTTAGCACAGATGCTTTTCCCTGCGGCTGTTCAGGTGGTTGTTATGTGGGATTAAATAAGCATGGCAAATACTATACAAGAGTGGAAAAAATGCACAATATTAGATTATATATGCAGCAAGTGTGCACAGATGTTTTGGACAATGAAAAAAGTTATGTTGCTAATTAAATTTACAGTTGGATGCAGTTTCAATGCCAATGAACT
>JARQOC010000531.1:0-74297 GCA_033576535.1 Allobates femoralis | reverse complement strand
CCCCATTTCCCCTCCCCGCCCCCCGCCCCCCCCCATTCTCCCCCCCCCGCCCCCATTCCCCCTCCCCCCGCCCCCATTCCCTCCCCCCTCCCGCCCCCAGTCTCCCGCCCCCATTTCCCCGTCCCCATCCCCCCCCCAAAATTTTCCCCCCCCGCCTCCCGCCCCAGTTTTCCCGCCCCCCGCCCCCAGTCTCCCGCCTCCCGCCCCCAGTCTCCCGCCCCCAGTTCCCGTCCCCAGTCTCCCGCCCCATTTTTTAGTCTCCCACCTCCCGCCCCCTCCCGCCCCTTCCCGTCCCCGCCCCCCGTCCCCAGTCTCCCGCCTCCCGCCCCACCCGGTCTCCCGCCCCGTCCCCCCAGTCTCCCGCCTCCCGCCCCCAGTTTTTCCCGTCCCCAGTCTCCCGTCCCCAGTCTCCCGTCCCCAGTCTCCCGTCCCCAGTCTCCCGTCCCCAGTCTCCCGCCTCCGTCCCCAGTCTCCCGTCCCCAGTCGCCCGTCCCCCGCCTACCGTCCCCAGTCGCCGTCCCCAGTCCCCAGTCTCCCGTCCCCCGCCTCCCGTCCCCAGTCTCTCGCCTCCCGCCCCCAGTCTCCCGCCTCCCGTCCCCAGCTCCCGCCTCCCGTCCCCCAGTCTCCCGTCCCCCGCCTCCCTCCCCAGTCTCCCGTCCCCAGTCTCCCGTCCCCGCCTCCCGTCCCCATTCTCCCGTCCCAGTCTCCGCCGGGGGAGGAAGACGGGGAGGGAAGACGGGGGAGGAAGACAGAAGACGGGGAAGGGAAGACGGGGGAGGAAGACGGGGAGGGAAGACGGGGGAGGGAAGACGGGGGAGGGAGGACGGGGAGGGAGGACGGGGGAGGGAAGAGGGGAGGGGCGAGGGAAAGGGGGGACGGGGGAGGGAGGACGGGGAGGGAAGACGGGGAGGAAGAGAGGAGGAGGACGGGGGAGGGAGGACGGGGGAGGGAGAACGGGGGAGGGAGGACGGGGAGGAAGACGGGGAGGGAAGACGGGGAGGAAGACGGGGGAGGGAAAGACGGGGGAGGGAAGACGGGGGAGGGAAGACGAGGGAGGGAAGACGGGGAGGGAAGACGGGGGAGGGAAGACGGGGGAGGGAGGACGGGGAGGGAAGACGGGGGAGGGAAGACGGGGGAGGGAGACGGGGGAGAGGGAAGACGGGGGAGGAAGACGGGAGGGAAGACGGGGGAGGGAAGAGGGGGAGGGAAGACGGGGAGGGAGGACGGAAGACGGGGGAGGGAAGACGGGGGAGGGAGGACGGGGGTGGGAGGACGGGGAGGGAGGGAGGACGGAGGGAAGACGGGGAGGGAAGACGGGGGAGGGAAGACGGGGGATGTCCCCAGTCTCCCACTCCCCTCCCGCCCCCAGTCTCCCCCCCCGTCCCCCAGTCTCCCGTCCCCGTCCCCAGTTCTCCCGCCTCCCAGTCCCCATTCTCCCGCCTCCCGTCCCCAGTTCCCGTCCTCCCGTCCCCATCTCCCGCCCTCCCGTCTCCCCCAGTCCCGTCCCCAGTCTCCCGTCCCCAGTCTCCCGCTCCCGTCCCCAGTCTCCCCCATCCGTCCTCCCGTCCCCAGTCTCCGTCCCTCGTCAGTCTCCCCTCCGTCCCAGTCTCCGCCGCTCCCGTCCCCAGTCTCCCGCCTCTCCCCAGTCTCCGTCCCCGCCCCCCAGTCTCCCGCCCCCTCCCGTCCCCAGTCTCCCTCCCCAGTCTCCCCGCCTCTCGTCCCCAGTCTCCCGTCCTCCCGTCCCCAGTCTCCCCTCTCCGGGCCGCAGGTGTCCAGTCTCCGCGGGGGAGGGAAGACGGGGGAGGGAAGACGGGGGAGGGAAGACGGGGGAGGGAAGACGGGGGAGGGAAGACGGGGGAGGGAAGACGGGGGAGGGAAGACGGGGGAGGGAAGACGGGGGAGGGAAGACGAGGAGAGGGGAGGAGAGGGGAGGGAGGAGGAGACGGGGGAGGGAGACGGGAGGGAAGACGGGGAGGGATGGAGAGGGGGAGGGAAGACGGGGGAGGGAGACGGGGGAGGGAAGACGGGGAGGGAGACGGGGGAGGGAAGACGGGGGAGGAAGACGGGGAGGGAAGACGGGGGAGGAAGAGGACGGGGGAGGGGGGGAGGGAGACGGGGGAGGGAAGGACGGGGGAGGGAAGACGGGGGAGGGAAGGAACGGGGGAGGGAAGACGGGGGAGGGAAGCGGAGGGACGGGGGAGGGGAGGGAGACGGGGGGGAGACAGGGGGAGCGGAGAATCCGGGAGGGAAGACGGGGGAGGGACGGAGACGGGGGAGGGAAGACGGGGCCAGTTCCGCGCCTCGTGGCAGCGTGCACGCCTCGAGCCCCAGGCTCCCGATCCTGTCTCCAGTCTCCCGCCATTCTCCGCCTCCCGTCCTCGTCCCCGTCCCGTCCCCAGTCTCCCGTCCCATCCCCAGTCTCCCGCCTCCCAGTCCCCCCCCAGTCTCCCGCTCCGTCCTCCCGTCCCGTCCCAGTCTCCCTCCGTCCCAGTCTCCCGTCCCCAGTCCCCGCTCCCGTCCCCAGTCTCCCGTCCCCGTCTCCCGTCTCCAGTCCCACCTCCGTCCCCAGTCTCCCCTCCGTCCCAGTCTCCGCCCGTCCCCAGTCTCCCGTCCCAGCTCCAGTCCCCAGTCTCCCCGTCCCCAGTCTCCGCTCTCCCCGTCCAGTCCCTCCCGTCTCCCGTCCCCTCCGTCCCGTCTCCGTCCCAGTCTCCCGTCCCTCTCCAGTCTCCCGCCCCAGTCTCCCGCTCCGTCCCAGTCTCCCGTCCCGTCCCCGCTCCCGTCCCCGTCCCCAGCTCCGTCCCCGTCCCGCCTCCGTCCCCAGTCTCCGTCCCCAGTCTCCGTCCCGACGTCCGCCGCAGTCCCCAGTCCCGCTCGCCAGTCGACTCCGTCCAGTCCGAGTCTGTCAGTCCCGTCACCAGTCACGATCGTCCCAGTCCGTCTCCGTCCCAGTCACCGTCCAGTCGCTCCCGCTCCGTCACCAGTCTCCCAGTCCCCAGTCTCCGTCCCCGCCCCAGTCTCCCTCGTCTCGTCCCCAGTCTCCCGTGACTCCCGTCCCCAGTCTCCCGTCTCCCAGTCTCCCGTCTCCCCGTCCCAGTCTCCCGTCTCCCGCCCCAGTCTCCCGCTCCCGTCCCCGTCTCCCGTCCCCGTCCTCCCAGTCTCCTCGTCCCCAGTCTCCCGTCCCCAGTCTCCGTCACTCCCGTCCCCAGTCTCTCCGTCTCCGTCCCAGTCCTCCCGTCCTCCAGTCTCCGTCTCCCGTCCCAGTCTCCTCTCCGTCCCCAGTCTCTCTCCCGTCTCCCGTCCCCAGTCTCCCGTTCCCCGTCTCCCGTCCCAGTCTCCGTCTCCCGTCCCCAGTCTCCCGTCTCCCGTCCCCAGTCTCCCGTCTCCCGTCCCCAGTCTCCCGTCTCCCGTCCCCATCCCGTCTCCCGTCTCCGTCCCTCCGTCTCCCGTCCCCAGTCTCCCGTCTCCCGTCCCCGTCTCCCGTCTCCCGTCCCCGTCTCCCGTCTCCCGTCCCCAGTCCTCCCGTCTCCCGTCCCCAGTCTCCCGCTCCCGTCTCCGTCCCACGTCTCCCGTCTCCCGTTCTCCCGTCCCCAGTCTCCCGTCTCCGTCCCCGTCTCCGTCCAGTCTCTCCCGTCCCCAGTCTCCCGTCTCCCGTCTCCCGCTCCGTCCCCGTCTCCCGTCTCCCGTCCCCAGTCTCCCGTCTCCCGTCCCCAGTCTCCCGTCTCCCGTCCCAGTCTTCTCCGTCCCCAGTCTCCCGTCTCCCGTCTCCCGTCCCAGTCTCCCGTCTCCCGTCCCAGTCTCCCGTCTCCGTCTCCCGTCCCCCAGTCTCCCGTCTCCCGTCCCCAGTCTCCGTCCCGTCCCAGTCCCCCTCCCGTCTCCCGTCTCCCGTCCCCAGTCTCCCGTTCTCCCGTCCCAGTCTCCCGTCTCCCGTCCCAGTCTCCGTCTCCCGTCTCCCCAGTCTCCCGTCTCCCGTCCCAGTCTCCCGTCTCCCGTCTCCCAGTCTCCCGCCTCCCGTCCCAAGTCTCCCGCCTCCGGTCCCCAGTCTCCCGCCTCCCGTCCCCCTCCCGTCCCAAGTCTCCCGCCTCCCGTCCCAGTCTCCCGCCTCCCGTCCCCGCCCCGTCCCGTCTCCCGTCCTCCCGTCTCCCGTCCTCCGCCTCCCGTCCCCGCCTCCGCCTCCCGTCCCAGTCTCCCGTCCCCAGTCTCCCGTCCCCAGTCTCCCGTCCCCAGCTCCGTTCCCGTCCTCCGCCTCCCGTCCCCCGCCTCCCCGTCCCCAGTCCTCCCTCCCCAGTCTCCCGCCTCCCGTCCCAAGTCTCCCGCCTCCCGTCCCCAGTCTCCCGTCTCCCGTCCTCCGCCTCCCGTCCCCCGCCTCCCATCTCCCGTCCCCAGTCTCCCGTCCCCAGTCTCCCGTCCCAGTCTCCCGTCCCCGTCTCTCCGCCTCCCGTCCCCGCCTCCCGTCCCCCGCCTCCCGTCTCCCGCCCCCAGTCTCCCGTCCCCAGTCTCCCGTCCCCAGTCTCTCCGTCTCCCGTCCTCGCCCTCTCCATCTCCGCCTCCCGTCCCCAGTCTCCCGTCTCCCGTCCTCCGCTCCTGTCCCCCGCCTCCCATCTCCCGCCTCCCGTCCCCAGTCTCCCGTCTCCCGTCCTCCGCCTCCCGTCCCCCGCCTCCCGCCTCCCGTCCCCAGTCTCCCGTCCCGCCTCCCGTCCTCCCCCGCCTCCCGCCTCCCGTCCCCAGTCTCCGTCCTCCGCCTCCCGTCCCCGCCTCCCGTCTCCCGTCCCAGTCTCCCGTCCCCAGTCTCCCGCCTCCCGTCCCCAGTCTCCCGCCTCCCGTCCCCAGTCTCCCGCCTCCCGTCCCCAGTCTCCCGCCTTCCGTCCCCAGTCCCCGTCCCCGCCTCCCGTCCCCCGCCTCCCGTCCCCAGTCTCCCGCCTCCCGTCCCGCCCCCGTCCCCAGTCTCCCGCCTCCAGTCTCCGTCCCCAGTCTTCCGCCCCCAGCGCCTCCCGTAAACCGCCTCCCGTCCCAGTCCCCGCCTCCCATCCCCAGTCTCCCGTCCCCAGTCTCCTGTCCCCCGCCTCTAGTCCCCCGCCTCCAGTCCCTAGTCTCCCGCCTCCAGTCCCCAGTCTCCCGCCTCCAGTCCCCAGTCTCCGCCTCCAGTCCCCAGTCTCCCGTCCCAGTCTCCGTCCCCAGTCTCCCAAACCCCGCCTCCCATATCCCGTCCCCAGTCTCCCGTCCCCAGTTTCCCGTCCCAGTCTCCCGCCTCCCATCCCCAGTCTCCCGCCTCCCGTCCCCAGTCTCCCGCCTCCTGTCCCCAGTCTCCCGCCTCCTGTCCCCAGTCTCCCGTCCCCAGTCTCCCGTCCCCAGTTCCCCACCTCCTGTCCCCAGTTCCCGTCCCCAGTCTCCCGTCACCCGCCCCCAGCCGCCTCCTGTAAACTGCCTCCCTTCCCCCGCCTCCCGTCCCCAGTCTCTCCTTGATGTTACCAGTTTCCTCCTTGATGTTATTCTCCTCCTCAATGTTTCTCGCCTCCACGTCCGTGATGTTACTCAGATTTTGTATGTTATTCTCCTCCTTGATCTCCTCAATGCTACTCTTCTCCACTTCCTTGATGGTACTCTCCTCAATGTTACTCAGATATTTTTTGTTATTCTCCTCCTTGATGTTATTCTCCTCCTCCTCAATGTTTCTCGCATCCACATCCATGATGTTACTCAGATTTTGTATGTTATTCTCCTCCTTGATATTACTCTCCTCAATGCTACTCTTCTCCATTTCCTTGATGGTACTCTCCTCAATGTTACTCGCCTCCAATTCCATGATGTTACTCAGATATTTTTTGTTATTCTCTCTCCTTGATGTTATTCTCCTCCTCCCCAATGTTTCTTGCATCCACATCCATGATATTACTCAGATTTTGTATGTCATTCTCCTCCTTGATGTTACTCGCCACCACCTCCTCCTTCTCCTCCACGTCCATGACGTTACTCTCCACCTCCTCCTTCTCCATGATGTTATTCTCCACCTTTTCCTCCTCTAAGATGTTACTTTCTTCCACCACCATCTCCTCATGGTCTTCCTCCTCCCTATAAGTAGATGAGACAGTGAGGGTTCAGATCAAACTAATGTCTGTGCTCTACATATGTATAAATGATGAACATCAGTCATTAATGAAGAAGGGAGCCATAAACATGTGTAATTTACCAAACTTGTCCTCAACTTGTACCGCACATCAAAGCCTGAACCTATAACTAAACCCCCTCACAATACTATGCCTCATCCACATCACCTGTCCTCCAATCTTTAGTCCAAACTCACTACCTCTCTTCATTCATTACTTTCCTAATATATAGCAGTCACTGAGGAGCTGAGGGTTTTCAGGATAAAATTATATTAACCTGCAGATTAACCCAATATCTGCAGGTTAATAGCATTCTCTTTACCTGACAGGTTGTGTTAATGGGGAACACATTTGTATCAATCCTATTTTGTTACTCTATAGTAGATCTACCACCCCCAGCCTCATCCTGTCCAATGCGCCCCATCTGCTGGAGATGTTTCTGCAGGTAGAAAGAATGATTGCTAGTTATATCATAGGAACAATCAGGGGCGCACCTATTATGATGCGACCTGAGTCGGTTGCCTCAGGTGGTGCCACCTGCTGGTGAACAGAGGGCGGCATCCATGGCAGTAGGGCCCTCAAAATGCCACTCCCGCTTCTATAGTTTGACTCGGGGGCCCCAATTAGAACTTCTGCTATGGAACCTCATGATTTCTATGTTTGCCCCTGGTGCAGGATACATTGTCCCTCTGCTGCAGGATTGATTGGCCATAACTTACACACAGGTCCAGTGCCGCCCCTCGGTACATACATCCAGCCATGTTTCTCACGAGCGGTGATTGGTTGGTGGCGCTTATCCGCCTTCCCGCTCCCACATCTCTTGCTCAACTCAATTGGACGGCCCCTGATATTAGCGCCGGAAAGAGCCATGTGCGGCGCTTGTGATTGGCTAAGTGTTTCAGGAGGAGGCGTGGTCTGTTGGGGAGAAGCGCCATTTTACCAACTTAGTGCAGTGGCGGCTTGTCGATGCTCAGACTGCAGGTCGTTGCATGTGATGCATGGACAGTGCTGCACGGTGGGGCATGTCTGACTAGTCAGTGCCAGGCAAACCGCTACATTGCAGCTGCCCCGAGTTTTGTAGACGTGTGCCAGAGATAATAGGTGCTGCCTCCTGTGTGTATGCTATAAGGACGCAGGACTGTGTCTGCCTACAGGACCACGCTCTGCCGCCATCATTGTGTGTCTGTATGGTTGTGCAAAGCCTGCCTTGCCATTAATAATCCTGGTTCTGGATTCTTCCATGTAGTTCTTGTATGTGCGTGCGATGGCGCTGACATCACTGTGTTCTCAATTTTACAGGATTGCTATAAATCTGTATGAACCAGATGTATTTGTACCGATTGTAAAAATTTACTATTGAGGGTGGGGGGGGCGCCATTCTTCAGTTGGCCTCAGGCAGCAGGGAGGCTTGGTTCACCCCTGGGAACAATATACATTAATAGTATAAATAGACTTACCTGACTCCATGAGGATGGTGGGCCCCAAATCTCCAATACAGAAACCAAAGCGCAGGCACATTTTCTAAAAAGGAGAAAAGATAGAAGAGAATGAATGACCCCATAGGAGGTGAACACAACAAATGCTGCACAGTCAGATATAGTGTTAATAGATTATTGTGATCAATTAACAAAGTGCAAAGTGAATGAATAAAAGTAAAATATAAACCCCATCAATATCTGGTGACCGCTGTTTGCACTTAAACTCACACTAAGTTTTGAAGAAACTCGACAGGGGCAGGGGCACAACGATTGTGGTTGCAAAGAGCCCAACAGCATCAGGCCATGCTGAGAGGGGCCTCCGACACCAGCAACTATCTGTGCTGGATATGCGTTCAAGGATGTATATTCAACTGAAATAAATTGTGGTGCAGAGACTCACTGGCTCCCTGCACTGCAATACATGCTGCCGGCCAAACTGAGGCAAGTCACTGGCGGTGCATGGCAGTAAGGAGGCATAGAAGAGAATGTCGCTCGTCGAAGGAGGAGAGGGGGAGAGGTAGAATTGTTTATTTGTTTTTATATTTGTTGGAGAACAGCAGGGACATCATTACTGGAAGAAGCCTATATCAAGATGGAGGACATATATTACTGGAAGGGCCGAGAATGGGGGAGATTATACAGGACGAGCCAAAGATGGGGACATTGTACCAGGAAGGGGCCAAGAATGGGGGATATTATACCAGGAAGATGCCCAGGATGGTGACATTATACTAGAAAGGGACCAAGGATCGGTACATTATGCCAGGATGGGGGAAATACATTCCTGGAAGGGGCCAAGGATGGGGGAGGATTATACCAGGAAGAGGCCCAGGTTGGGGACATTATACCAGGAAGGGGCCAAGGATGGTGACATTATGCCAGGATGGGGACATTATATTACTGGAATGGGTCCCGGATAGGGGCATTATATCAGGATTAGGAACATATTTTACTGGAAGAGGCCCATGATGGGGGACATTATACAAGGATGGGAGACTTATGATGGATAAGTATCTGCCTGTATTTCTTATATCTGAGAAATGTATACTGTACATCCTCTGACAATAATAATCTGGACTTTACCTAAACTAATGGTTTCCCAAATTGTTTAGGATTTTCTTATGTTACCGTATATACTCGAGTATAAGCCGACCCGAGTATAAGCCGAGGCCCCTAATTTTACCCTCCAAAACTAGGGAAACTTATTGGCCTGATTTAAAATTCCCACTTCCTTGTGATGACGGCCAGCAGTGTAGAAACGCCCACACGTCCCCAATTAATGCAAATCTTTAATAGCATTAGTGTTTTCTATAGGTCAAATTAACTTTTGGGGACCCCTAGGCTCTAGGGCCCAGGTGCAATTGCAACTTCTGCACCTATTAGTTACACCCCTGAACCTGAGATCACTCATGACCCGAGGGTACAGTGGCTTGTTGGATCCTTCTATAAGTACACTGTAAGGCCCTGTGCCCACATTGCTTTATTTTATCTTGCAGATTTGGTGCAGATAGTCCTCCATACAAAATAATGGGACCCACATATCCCTCACACAAAATAATAGGACCCACATAGTCCTCCATACAAAATAATGGGACCCACATATCCCCTCATACAAAATAATAGGACCCACATAGTCCTCCATACAAAATAATAAGACCCACATAGTCCTCCATACAAAATAATGGGACCACATATCCCTCATACAAAATAATAGGACCACATAGTCCTCCATACAAAATAATGGGACCCACATAGTCCTCCATACAAAATAATGGGACCCACATAGCCCTCCATACAAAATAATGGGACCATATAGTCTTATATATAGTATCATTGGCCCTACATTAAAAATATATAATATTCATAAATATTGTAAGGAGCCGATGATGAGCAAGAAAGTCAGAAACCCAATGAAATCTGGTGGTGAATGGGGAAATCCTCGTCCTATGTAGAATGTGGCAGACATTGATCCTCTGACAATAATCATCTTGGACATCACCTAAACTGAGGGTTTCCCCATTTGTTTTATGTTTTAACCCTGTGTACTGGGTACCATGAAACCCTCCATGTGTAATCTGTATGGGGCCACACTGGCCCCTCCATGTGTAATCTGTATGGAGCCACACTGGCCCCTCCATGTGTAATCTGTATGGAGCCACACTGGCCCTCCATGTGTAATCTGTATGGGGCCACACTGGCCCCTCCATGTGTAATCTGTATGGAGCCACACTGGCCCCTCCATGTGTAATCTGTATGGAGCCACACTGGCCCCTCCATGTGTAATCTGTATGGGGCCACACTGGCCCTCCATGTGTAATCTGTATGGAGCCACACTGGCCCCTCCATGTGTAATCTGTATGGAGCCACACTGGCCCCTCCATGTGTAATCTGTATGGGGCCACACTGGCCCCTCCATGTGTAATCTGTATGGGGCCACACTCGGCCCCTTCATGTGTAATCTGTATGGAGCCACACTGGCCCCTCCATGTGTAATCTGTATGGGGCCACACTGGCCCCTCCATGTGTAATCTGTATGGAGCCACACTGGCCCCTCCATGTGTAATCTGTATGGGGCCACACTGGCCCCTCCATGTGTAATCTGTATGGGGCCACACGGCCCCTTCATGTGTAATCTGTATGGAGCCACACTGGCCCTCCATGTGTAATCTGTATGGGGCCACACTGGCCCCTCCATGTGTAATCTGTATGGAGCCACACTGGCCCCTCCATGTGTAATCTGTATGGGGCCACACTGGCCCCTCCATGTGTAATCTGTATGGAGCCACACTGGCCCCTGGCGCTAATCAAGGGTTAAATGAATTTATAACAAAATAAATGATAAAAACCTGAAAGAATAAAGGGGAGACAAGCACTGACCTCACTCTCCAGAGACTGTAGAACAATCAGCTGCCTGTGGCCTCTGCTCCTTATATAGTGCGCGTGACATCATAATACATCATAGAAGGTTGAACATTCTATGACGTCATCAGACTGTAACAACCAATCAGATTCAACTTTTAGGATTTGAAATGAAAGCTGGTTTCTGATAGGTTGCCATAGGCAAGAGCTCTCGTGATGCTAAAAGAAAGCGGGAATCTGATTGGTCGCTATGGGCAACCACGCTAATACTGAGAAAAACGTGTAAAACCCGCCCGGAGTGATAATGAGCGGTGATGTGGAGATCAGGAGAGCGGGTTATACCGGGGGAAAAGACACAATTAGGCCACGTGCACATGTTGATTGTTTGGTGAGTTTTTTACCTCAGTATTTGTAGCCAAAACCAGGAGAGGAACAATCAGAGGAAAGTATAATAGGAACACGTCACCATTCTGGATTTATCACCCACTGCTGGTTTTGGCTACAAATCCTGAGGTAAAAACTCACCAAATACTCAACGTGTGCACGAGGCCTTATAAGTCCTTATGTTGGTAACTTGCATAGCCACGCCCCCAAACGGCAGGTCAGAGAGCGGCGTGATGACGTCATACGTCCCCCGTCTCTGGGTCACTCACAGGACGCCTCTCGGAGACTCTGACAGTGAGACGAGAGCCGCCAACACCCGGGAGAGCGGCCGCACTGCATGATGGGAGCTGTAGTTCTACAGGAGCTCCAGAATGGCTGAGTCACATGTGCAGGGTGGTGACTCTGTACAGGTCTGCTCCAATGTCTGCACACAGTCATATAACAGGGAAAGATGGACGAGGTCACCTCACACTGCACACACCACCTGAGACCCAGTATACAGGGACCAGAGATGTGTACAGGCAGTATATACTCCAGAGCTGCAGTCACTGTGTACATACATTACATTACTGATCCTGAGTTACCTCCTGTATTATACTCCAGAGCTGCACTCACTATTCTGCTGGTGCAGTCACTGTGTACATACATTACTGATCCTGAGTTACCTCCTGTATTATACTCCAGAGCTGCACTCACTATTCTGCTGGTGCAGTCACTGTGTACATACATTACATTACTGATCCTGAGTTACCTCCTGTATTATACTCCAGAGCTGCACTCACTATTCTGCTGGTGCAGTCACTGTGTACATACATTACATTACTGATCCTGAGTTACCTCCTGTATTATACTCCAGAGCTGCACTCACTATTCTGCTGGTGCAGTCACTGTGTACATACATTACATTACTGATCCTGAGTTACCGCCTGTATTATACTCCAGAGCTGCACTCACTATTCTGCTGGTGCAGTCACTGTGTACATACATTACATTACTGATCCTGAGTTACCTCCTGTATTATACTCCAGAGCTGCACTCACTATTCTGCTGGTGCAGTCACTGTGTACATACATTACATTACTGATCCTGAGTTACCTCCTGTATTATACTCCAGAGCTGCACTCACTATTCTGCTGGTACAGTCACTGTGTACATACATTACTGATCCTGAGTTACCTCCTGTATTATACTCCAGAGCTGCACTCACTATTCTGCTGGTGCAGTCACTGTGTACATACATTACATTACTGACCCTGAGTTACCTCCTGTATTCTACTCCAGAGCTGGACTCACTATTCTGCTGGTGCAGTCACTGTGTACATACATTACATTACTGATCCTGAGTTACCTCCTGTATTCTACTCCAGAGCTGCACTCACTATTCTGCTGGTGCAGTCACTGTGTACGTACATTACATTACTGATCCTGAGTTACATATATATAAATCTTTATGTGCCAAGCACAATGCCGAGCGACGGATGTAGAGATGTAAACCTGAACATCACCAAGCACAATGCTGAGCATCAGAGGGAGCGGTGTAAAGCCGTACAGCCCCAAGCACAATGCTGAGCATCTGATGGAGTGGTTTAAAGCTATACATCACCAGACACAATGCCGAGCGTCGGATGGAGCAGTGTAAACCTGTACATCACCAAGCACAGTGCCGAGCGTTGGATGGAGCAGTAAAAAGCCGTACATCACCAAGCACAGTGCCGAGTATCAGATGAAGCGGAGGGGAGGGGGAGAGGAGAATTGTTTATTTGTTTTTATATTTGTTGGAGAACAGCAGGGACATCATTACTGGAAGAAGCCTATACCAAGATGGAGGACATATATTACTGGAAGGGGCCGAGAATGGGGGAGATTATACCAGGACGAGCCAAAGATGGGGACATTGTACCAGGAAGGGGCCAAGAATGGGGGAGATTATACCAGGAAGATGCCCAGGATGGTGACATTATACTAGAAAGGGACCAAGGATCGGTACATTATGCCAGGATGGGGGAAATACATTCCTGGAAGGGGCCAAGGATGGGGGAGGATTATACCAGGAAGAGGCCCAGGTTGGGGACATTATACCAGGAAGGGGCCAAGGATGGTGACATTATGCCAGGATGGGGACATTATGCCCGGATGGGCACATTATATTACTGGAATGGGCCCCGGATAGGGGCATTATATCAGGATTAGGAACATATTTTACTGGAAGAGGCCCAGGATGGGAGACATATGATGGATAAGTATCTGCCTGTATTTCTTATATCTGAGAAATGTATACTGTACATCCTCTGACAATAATAATCTGGACTTTACCTAAACTAATGGTTTCCCAAATTGTTTAGGATTTTCTTATGTTACCGTATATACTCTAGTATAAGCCGAGGCCCCTAATTTTACCCCCCAAAACTAGGGAAACTTATTGGCCTGATTTAAAATTCCCACTTCCTTGTGATGACGGCCAGCAGTGTAGAAACGCCCACACGTCCCCAATTAATGCAAATCTTTAATAGCATTAGTGTTTTCTATAGGTCAAATTAACTTTTGGGGACCCCTAGGCTCTAGGGCCCAGGTGCAATTGCAACCCCTGCACCTGTTAGTTACACCCCTGAACCTGAGATCACTCATGACCCGAGGGTACAGTGGCTTGTTGGATCCTACTATAAGTACACTGTAAGGCCCTGTGCCCACATTGCTTTATTTTATCTTGCAGATTTGGTGCAGATAGTCCTCCATACAAAATAATGGGACCCACATATCCCCTCATACAAAATAATAGGACCCACATAGTCCTCCATACAAAATAATGGGACCCACATATGCCCTCACACAAAATAATAGGACCCACATAGTCCTCCATACAAAATAATGGGACCCATATATCCCCTCATACAAAATAATAGGACCCACATAGTCCTCCATACAAAATAATGGGACCATATAGCCCTCCATACAAAATAATGGGACCATATAGTCTTATATATAGTATCATTGGCCCTACATTAAAAATATATAATATTCATAAATATTGTAAGGAGCCGATGATGAGCAAGAAAGTCAGAAATCAATGAAATCTGGTGGTGAATGGGGAAATCCTCGTCCTATGTAGAATGTGGCAGACATTGATCCTCTGACAATAATCATCTGGACATCACCTAAACTGAGGGTTTCCCCATTTGTTTTATGTTTTAACCCTTGTCTGGTACCATGAAACCCTCCATGTGTAATCTGTATGGAGCCACACTGGCCCCTCCATGTGTAATCTGTATGGGGCCACACTGGCCCCTCCATGTGTAATCTGTATGGAGCCACACTGGCCCCTCCATGTGTAATCTGTATGGGGCCACACTGGCCCCTCCATGTGTAATCTGTATGGAGCCACACTGGCCCCTCCATGTGTAATCTGTATGGAGCCACACTGGCCCCTCCATGTGTAATCTGTATGGAGCCACACTGGCCCCTCCATGTGTAATCTGTATGGAGCCACACTGGCCCCTCCATGTGTAATCTGTATGGGGCCACACTGGCCCCTCCATGTGTAATCTGTATGGAGCCACACTGGCCCCTCCATGTGTAATCTGTATGGGGCCACACTGGCCCCTCCATGTGTAATCTGTATGGAGCCACACTGACCCCTCCATGTGTAATCTGTATGGGGCCACACTGGCCCCTCCATGTGTAATCTGTATGGGGCCACACTGGCCCCTCCATGTGTAATCTGTATGGGGCCACACTGGCCCCTCCATGTGTAATCTGTATGGGGCCACACTGGCCCCTCCATGTGTAATCTGTATGGAGCCACACTGGCCCCCATGTGTAATCTGTATGGGGCCACACTAGCCCCTCCATGTGTAATCTGTATGGAGCCACACTGGCCCCTGGCGCTAATCAAGGGTTAAATGAATTTATAACAAAATAAATGATAAAAACCTGAAAGAATAAAGGGGAGACAAGCCCTGACCTCACTCTCCAGAGACTGTAGAACAATCAGCTGCCTGTGGCCCTCTGCTCCTTATATAGTGCGCGTGACATCATAGTACATAATAGAAGGTTGAACATTCTATGACGTCATCAGACTGTGCAACCAATCAGATTCCAACTTTTAGGATTTGAAATGAAAGCTGGTTTCTGATAGGTTGCCATAGGCAAGAGCTCTCGATGCTAAAAGAAAGCGGGAATCTGATTGGTCGCTATGGGCAACCACGCCAATACTGAGAAAAACGTGTAAAACCCGCCCGGAGTGATAATGAGCGGTGATGTGGAGATCAGGAGAGCGGGTTATATCGGGGGAAAAGACGAAATTATAAATCCTTATATTTGGTAACTTGCATAGTCACGCCCCCAAGCAGCAGGTCGGGAGCGGCGTGATGACGTCATACGTCCCCGTCTCTGGGTCACTCGCAGGACGCCTCTCGCCGGAGACCCTGACAGTGAGGCGAGAGCCGCCATCACCCGGGAGAGCGGCCGCACTGCATGATGGGAGCTGTAGTTCTACAGGAGCTCCAGAATGGCTGAGTCACATGTGCAGGGTGGTGACTGTGTACAGGTCTGCTCCAATGTCTGCACACAGTCATATAACACCTCACACTGCACACACCACCTGAGACACAGTATACAGGGACCAGAGATGTGTACAGGCAGTATATACTCCAGAGCTGCACTCACTGTATACAGACATTACATTACTGATCCTGAGTTCCCTCCTGTATTATACTCCAGAGCTGCACTCACTATTCTGCTGGTGGAGTCACTGTGTACATACATTACTGATCCTGAGTTACCTTCTGTATTATACTCCAGAGCTGCACTCACTATTCTGCTGGTGCAGTCACTGTGTACATACATTACATTACTGACCCTGAGTTACCTCCTGTAATATACTCCAGAGCTGCACTCACTATTCTGCTGGTGCAGTCACTGTGTACATACATTACTGATCCTGAGTTACCTCCTGTATTATACTCCAGAGCTGCACTCACTATTCTGCTGGTGCAGTCACTGTGTACATACATTACATTACTGATCCTGAGTTACCTCCTGTATTATACTCCAGAGCTGCACTTACTATTCTGCTGGTGCAGTCACTGTGTACATACATTACATTACTGATCCTGAGTTACCTCCTGTATTATACTCCAGAGCTGCACTCACTATTCTGCTGGTGCAGTCACTGTGTACATACATTACATTACTGATCCTGAGTTACCTCCTGTATTATACTCCAGAGCTGCACTCACTATTCTGCTGGTGCAGTCACTGTGTACATACATTACATTACTGATCCTGAGTCACCTCCTGTATTATACTCCAGAGCTGCACTCACTATTCTGCTGGTGCAGTCACTGTGTACACACATTACATTACTGATCCTGAGTCACCTCCTGTATTATACTCCAGAGCTGCACTCACTATTCTGCTGGTGCAGTCACTGTGTACATACATTACATTACTGATCCTGAGTTACCTCCTGTATTATACTCCAGAGCTGCACTCACTATTCTGCTGGTGCAGTCACTGTGTGCATACATTACATTACTGATCCTGAGTTACCTCCTGTATTATACTCCAGAGTTGCACTCACTATTCTGCTGGTGCAGTCACTGTGTACATACATTACATCACTGATCCTGAGTTACCTCCTGTATTATACTCCAGAGCTGCACTCACTATTCTGCTGGTGCAGTCACTGTGTACATACATTACATTACTGATCCGGAGTCACCTCCTGTGTTATACTCCAGAGCTGCACTCACTATTCTGCTGGTGCAGTCACTGTGTACATACATTACATTACTGACCCTGAGTCACCTCCTATATTATACTACAGAGCTGCACTCACTGTGTACATACATTACATTACTGACCCTGAGTTACCTCCTGTATTATACTCCAGAGCTGCACTCACTATTCTGCTGGTGCAGTCACTGTGTACATACATTACATTACTGATCCTGAGTTACCTCCTGTATTATCCTCCAGAGCTGCACTCACTATTCTGCTGGTGCAGTCACTGTGTACATACATTACATTACTGATCCTGAGTTACCTCCTGTATTATACTCCAGAGCTGCACTCACTATTCTGCTGGTGCAGTCACTGTGTACATACATTACATTACTGATCCTGAGTTACATATATAAATCTTTATGTGCCAAGCACACTGCCGAGCGTCTGATAGAGCGGTGTAAACCTGTACATCACCAAGCACAATGCCGAGCGTCAGAGGGAGCAGTGTAAAGGGAGAGCTGCTGGAGGAGGGATAGTTTGGGATTAGAGGGCTTATTGCCTTACAGTCCTTGTATACTTATACTGCTGCTGACACCTATAGAGAAAAGTCTGTTTCAGGGCTAGATTTTTTCTTTTACCTAATAATACTGGAAAGTTTGCAGGCAGATGTAGCATCTACCTAATATAAAATGTGCAAGGCGTGCGGTAAGAGGCCGGGAAGTGGACATACTGCTGATGGCGCCCGCAGAAGCTGTGGCCAGGTGAAATTGTGCCTGCAAGAACAAACACACTCATCCATGGGACCTAACTTCCCACTTTACAGGGGGGCACGGGACACCAGTCTTGAAGCCAGAGCAGTGTAAACAGGTGGTGGGTTGGATGGTAGATAATGCTTCCAGTATGTTTCCCAGCATTATCCTGTCTTCCACACGGTCCAGTCTTCAGTCTCACTAGCCCAGATGCTGGACGGTGAGCGGCGATGGACGGTGAGAGGCGATGGACGGTGAGCGGCGATGGACGGTGAGCGGCGATGGACGGTGAGCGGCGATGGACGGTGAGTGGCGATGGACGGTGAGCGGCGATGGACGGTGAGCGGCGATGGACGGTGAGAGGCGATGGACGGTGAGCGGCTGTGGACGGTGAGCGGCGGTGGACGGTGAGGAGTGGTGGACGGTGAGCGGCGATGGACGGTGAGGAGTGGTGGACGGTGAGAGGCGATGGACGGTGAGCGGCTGTGGACGGTGAGCGGCGGTGGACGGTGAGGAGTGGTGGACGGTGAGCGGCGATGGACGGTGAGCGGCGGTGGACGGTGAGAGGTGAGGGATGGTGAGAGGTGATGGAGGGTGAGAGGCGATGGACGGTGAGAGGTGATGGACGGTGAGAGGGATGGACGGTGTGAGGTGATGGACGGTGAGAGGTGATGGACGGTGAGCGGTGATGGACGGTGAGAAGTGATGGACGGTGAGAAGTGATGGACGGTGAGAGGCGGTGGACGGTGTGAGGTGATGGACGGTGAGAGGTGATGGACGGTGAGCGGCGATGGACGGTGTGAGGTGATGGACGGTGAGAGGCGATGGACGGTGAGAGTTGATGGACGGTGAGGAGTGGTGGACGGTGAGCCGTGATGGACGGTGAGCGGTGATGGACGGTGAGCGGTGAGGGACGGTGAGAGGCGATGGACGGTGAGAGGCGATGGACGGTGAGCGCGATGGACGGTGAGCGGCGATGGACGGTGAGAGGCGATGGACGGTGAGCGGCGATGGACGGTGAGCGGCGATGGACGGTGAGAGGCGATGGACGGTGAGCGGCGGTGGACGGTGAGGTGATGGACGGTGAGGAGTGGTGGACGGTGAGCGGTGATGGACGGTGAGAGGTGATGGACGGTGAGGAGTGGTGGACGGTGAGCGGCGATGGACGGTGAGAGGAGATGGACGGTGAGAGGAGATGGACGGTGAAGTCACTGACCCAACCTAAGAAGGTGCAACGAAGAGCGAGGACAGCAGCGCAGAGAAGGAGGGGTCCGCAGCACCTCTATAGGCAGAAGAAGGCAGTGGGGGGCCAGACGGAGAAGGCGGGGAACTGTTCCGCAGAGCACCTCCATGAGGCAAGTTCTCATTCATTCTCTGAATTGTGACGCGCTGTGCAATATCTTGGCTCTATATATATAAAGATTATTATTATTATTGACAGGAGTTTTAGAAGTTGTAATAAAGTTATTTTGCACTTAAATGGGGACGACTTTGTGGGGTCTGATATCGGGGGATTATTTCTAGAAAGTGTTAATAGATCCGGAATTCACACAAATATCGTTTCTGCATTTCCCTTTTATTACTGGTCAGTTGCATTGTGTTCTTATCTATAGTTCAGGATTACTAAATAAACATTAACACAATTACTGGATAATAAACGATTTAAAGGGAAACTCCACCAAAAACAAAAAAATAAGGTTCCTGATTGCTGGAGAAGTGCAGGAAAATAACCCTTTCCTCTCCATCTTATAATGACAGATAGGACCATAGGGTCCAGAGATCCTATAAGATATGGAACAGGTAAATCATGAAAACGTATTTCTTGAATTTGAGATTTGCGGTTCTAGGTGGATTTTCTCCTTAATTAACAAGAATTGGGTATTCGATACATGAGTAAAAGGTTACAATCCTGGGCGGATCAGAAGGACGGCCCCCGAGCTTCCTGCCGGCTCTGCGGGTTTTCGGCTGCTCTTCTTCCTCTGGTCACATGATGGCGCAGCAGCAGCATTTTTTGGGGTAGTTCTCGCAGTAAGCTTTATTCTCCAGGCCGTAGACAGAATATTCCCTCTGCTTCTCCTTCCAGGTGTAATGGACTCTGCAGAAAGGCAGAGACTCGACTTGTTGACGCTACAGGAGAAAGCGAGAATTACAGAGACAGTGAGAAGAGCGGAAGCAATATTCATAGAGAATAGAGCAGGAACACCCTGAATTACCCTGCACTAAAGTCTGGGAATGTGACTTTTTGCTTTTGGAGTCTATGTCCCCATTTACCTGTCTCAGGATCCTGGTGTTATCGGGGAGCGCGGCGTTGTGCTGGTCAATGCTCTCCTCAGAAGCTTCATTAATAGACTCCACAGGGAATGTGGTTATAGGCTCAATCTACAACCAAAAGATATTTTTTCTTTAAATCACTGCAGGATTTATTGTCCTGTTTAGACACAACACGTCCCACCTGCACAGAAGGATTATTGGTACAATACTGTACGCACCCATAGGATGCTATTGTTCTCGGCACCACATCACATGTTTGCATAGGCAGTGATGTACAGCCAATGGCCAACCACATGGCCACTATGGGACCTGTAAGTCGGGGCCCCCTTCACCCACCTTGCATTGTACTATCAACTGTATCAGCAACATGAATGGCGATACAGTTGAAAGCAATAATGAAGGAGGGAGTACACTGGTGACCAATGGTCATAGTACTATATGGATGACCTAGGGAGTGCATTATATTATTTCTAGAACTATGGGGGTACATTATAGTATATGGAGGACTATGAGGGTGCATTATACTATTTATAGGACTATGGGGGTGCATTATCATATATGAGGGACTACTGGGTGCATTATACTATATGGAGGACTATGAGGCTGCATTATATTATATGGATGACTATAGGGGTGCATTATACTATATGGAGGACTATGGGGGTGCATTATACTATATGGAGGACTATGGGGGTGCCTTATACTATATGGAGGACTATGGGGGTGCATTATACTATGTGTAGGACTATGAGGAGCATTATACTATTTATAGAACTATGGGGTGCATTATATATATGAAGGACTACAGGGGTGCATTATACTATATAGAGGACTATGGGGGTGCATTATACTATATGGAGGACTATGGGGGTGCATTATACTATGTGTAGGACTATGAGGAGCATTATACTATTTATAGAACTATGGGGTGCATTATATATATGAAGGACTACAGGGGTGCATTATACTATATAGAGGACTATGGGGTATGCATTATACTATATGGATGACTATAGGGGTGCATTAAACTATTTATAGGACAATGGGGTGAATTATACTATATGGAGGACTATGGAAGCGTATTATAACATATGGAAGGCTATGTTGAGGCCATTATAATATGCGGAGGGCCATGTGGAGTGCAATATCCTATTTGAAGGGTTGTGAGGGGCCTTTATAATTTATGGAGGACTATATCAGGGCCACTATACTGTATCTAAGAAATTATACAATGTGAAGTTTTGTGTAGAGTCCATCATACTGTGCGGAGGGCTGTGTGGGGCCATTATACTGCATGAATTGATGTGGGGTTCACAGTTGGAGATAATATTGTGTTGGGGGTCACCATTCATTGCTGGGGTAGTTGAAGGAGGTACAGTAGGGTCATCATACTGTGTGTGGGGGATCATACAGTGTTTGGGAGGCACCTATGTTGGCATAACACTTTATGGCTGCAGTGAAAAGAGAATCTAGAGGCTTCAATAGGATGAAAATGACCTGATAAGGGCTGGAAAGTTATGTGATATGTTCTTATGTGACCCAGCTGCATTACAGCTTCTTCCATGGGGCCCCATGATTTCTATGTATGCCCCTGTGCACAGGACAATCTGGTGCTGAGAACAATGATTTGTAAGCAGTAATAATGATTTGACATTACAAACAGGAGTTTTGCTAATTTGAGATCGGCAGTCTGTTTATGCTGCACAATTATCAAGAAATAAATATGATGTGGCCAGGGCAAGGGGGTACTCGGACACCGGGGCTGATGACTTGAATAGGGAGTCACGGGTGGACGGGATCCCGGTTCCGTGCCCTGGTTATCATTTGAGTAGATGGTGGGGGAGAAGGGAGTATTTACAGGGGATCGTGACGCCACCTGTAGTTCCCGGTAATATGGTACCGGCGCTGCAAGCTGGCCGCTGAGGTGATGGTGGGTGCAGCAGAGAGTGGTACAGCTCTCTACAGGTGGAGCTATTACCTCAGGGCAGCGGTGAAGGAAGATGGTGAGGGAGAGCAGTAGTGGTGATGGTTGGTGTTTCAGTTCTTACCCCTCCGCTGAGCTGCTGGTGATGCTGAACCCTCCGGGCACTGCAATAAGGATTACCAAGTCCAATTCAACTTTAACTCCACTGTAATGGTACCGGCAAATGGTGATGGTATACGGTACAGTCTGGTTTACCGAGGGTCTGTCACCAGTTCCAGGTTCCCTGTTATGGAGTCTCTAGATGTTCCTCCTTCTATGGCTTTCTGGGTCTAATTTGTTCTTCTTAACTCTACCACCCTCGCAGAGCTCTCCCGCCAGTCCCTGGATCTCCCACGGTGGAGCATGGTTGTCCTATACCGGGTCCTCCTCCTGCCACCATAGTCCTCCAATTATCATAATGCACCTCCATATTCCTCCATATAGTACAATGTACACCCATAGTCCTCTATGTATTTAATGCAGCCCATAGTCCCCCATTTATAAGGTAGCCCCAATAGTCATCCAATTATTATAATGTACCCCCATTATCCTACATATAGTATAATGCAGCCTCATACTCCTCCATATAGAATAATGCAGCCTCACATCCCTCCATATAGTATAATACAAACTCATAGTCCTCCATATAGTATAATATAGCGTCATAGCTCTACACATAGTATAATACAGCCTCATATCCCTTCCATATAGTATAATGCAGCCTCACAACCCTCCATATACTGTGTTTCCCCGAAAGTAAGACCCCCCCGAAAGTAAGGCCGGGTAGGGGGGTGCACAGGGTTTCTAATGTAAGGCCCCCCCCCCGATTGTAAGGCCGCTTTCGGGGGGGTCGCGGGGAAATGTAAGGCCGCCTATGGGGGGGGTCGCGGGCCTCTCTTTAGGTTGCCGCAGGCTTACCGTATATGCTGCCGTCCAGGCTCCTTCTGTCCCCCTGGTGCAGCCGCTGGTCCGGAGATCATGGGGTTAATCACAGCCTAACTTGCTATGCCCCGCTGATCTCCGCCCAGCGCGACCTGTGATTGGCCGCCCAGCCCTGAGGAATCGTCACCCAGAGGAAGTGATCCGGCGAAAAGAGGTACAGTACACGTGTGTACTGTAAACATGGGTGTGTGTGTGCAGTGTGTGTGTGTGCAGTGTGTGTGTGTGCAGTGTGTGTGTGTGCAGTGTGTGTGTGCACTGTGTGCGGCGCAATTGTGGCACGGCCCCATGCAATGTATAGGACACTTGCGGTTCACTTGCGGCAAGTGCGGGTGAAAAAACCGCACTTGCCGCACTTGCCGCACAGCACTTGCGGCGCAATTGCGGCACGGCCCCATGCAATGTATAGGACACTTGCGGTTCACTTGCGGCAAGTGAACCGCAAGTGTCCTATACATTGCATGGGGCCGTGCCGCAAGTGCTGTTCGGTAAGTGCGGCAAGTGCGGTTTTTTCACCCGCACTTGCCGCAAGTGAACCGCAAGTGTCCTATAAATTTTTTTTTTTTTTTTTTTTTTCCTAAGACCACCCCCGAAAGTAAGGCAGGGTGGGACTTTTGGAGGTAAATTTAATGTAAGACAGGGTCTTACTTTCGGGGAAACACGGTAGTATAATGCAGCCTCATATCCCTCCATATAGTATAATGCAACCTCACAGCCCTCCATATGGTACAATGCAGCCTCATATCCCTCCATCCTATATAATAAATCCCCTAAGCCAGCTTCCGTCACTATGTAACGTTTATGACGTCACATCCAACTGAAGCTGGCATAGGGGATGATTGTCCCTAACTAATATGGCCGCAGCTTACTCGGTAGTGGGGACTTTCAATGCCCCACTACCGAGTCTACACTGCTCCTCTGCCCCCCCAACCCATTGGATGTCCCCCTCTGCCCCTCTGCTGCTATACTTACCACTCCATGGCACCCGCCGCCGTCTTCTTCCGTCCTCCCTCCTCCGTCTGCATGTGCGATGTCGCCGCCCCGTAAATACTGAAACCAAGATGGCGGCCGGGAATTCTCGCGAGAGTTCCCGGCCGCCATCTTGGTTTCGCCCCATGCATAGCGGCGACATGCAAGATTTTCCAGCCGCCATCTTTAATGTCGCCGCTGTGCACAAGGCGAAGTGAGTAAGTCGCCGCCACTCTGCCCACCACCCCCCGGCCTCCGCTGACCACTCTGCCCCCGGCCTCCGCTGACCACTCTGCCCTCCGGCCTCCGCTGACCACTCTGCCCTCCGGCCTCCGCTGACCACTCTGCCCTCCGGCCTCCGCTGACCACTCTGCCCTCCGGCCTCCGCTGACCACTCTGCCCTCCGGCCTCCGCTGACCACTCTGCCCTCCGGCCTCCGCTGACCACTCTGCCCTCCGGCCTCCGCTGACCACTCTGCCCTCCGGCCTCCGCTGACCACTAAGCCACCTTATACAGTGCTACAGAGCCACCATACTTTGCTAAGCACTAAGCCACCGTGCAGTGCTAACTACTGAGCCACCGCACTGTGCTAACCACTGAGCCACCGTGCTGTGCTAACCACTGAGCCACCGTATACAGTGCTAACCACTGAGCCACCATATACAGTGCTAACCACTGAGCCACCATATACAGTGCTAACCACTGAGCCACCATATACAGTGCTAACCACTGAGCCACCATATACAGTGCTAACCACTGAGCCACAATATACAGTGCTGACCACTGAGCCACCGTATACAGTGCTAACCACTGAGCCACCATATACAGTGCTAACCACTGAGCCTCCATATACAGTGCTAACCACTGAGCCTCCATATACAGTGCTAACCACTGAGCCACCATATACAGTGCTAATCACTGAGCCACCATATACAGTGCTAACCACTGAGCCACCATATACAGTGCTAACCACTGAGCCACCATACAGTGCTAACCACTGAGCCACCATATACAGTGCTAACCACTGAGCCACCATATACAGTGCTAACCACTGAGCCACCATATACAGTGCTAACCACTGAGCCACCATAACAGTGCTAACCACTGAGCCAACATATACAGTGCTAACCACTGAGCCACCATATACAGTGCAACCACTGAGCCACCATATACAGTGCTAACCACTGAGCCACCATATACAGTGCTAACCACTGAGCCACCATATACAGTGCTAACCACTGAGCCACCATACAGTGCTGACCACTGAGCCACGTATACAGTGCTAACCACTGAGCCACCATATACAGTGCTAACCCTAGCCTGTGAGGCACACCCATCATTTCGCTAACCACTGACACACCATTACAGGTGCTGTGCCACTGAGCCATCCTTTAATACTGTGCTAACCACTGAACCAAGATTACATGAGCTAAACCATAGGTGAGCACCATAATACAGTGCTGAAACCACTGAGCCACATATAAGTGTATAACACTGAGGCTCCATGTACAGTGCTAACCACATGAGCCACCTATATAGAATGCTAACCCTCGGCCCAACATGTGCTGACCACTTACCACCATATACAGTAGTAACACTGAGAACCATACAGTGCTAACACTGGGGCACCATATACATGCTACCACTGAGCCACCATATACAGTGCTAACCACTGAGCCAATCAGTGCTGGGACCATGAGCCACCATATACAGTGCTAACCGATGAGACCAGCCATATACAGTGCTAACCACTGAGCCAACCATATACTGTGCTGACCCCTGAGCACTGTATACAGTGCTAACACTGAGCCACCATAAGTTTGCTGACGCCTGAGCCACCGTATACAGTGCTAATCACCGGGTCACCGTATACAGTACTAATCCCATGAGACACCGGGAGCCAGTGCTAATACACTGATGCCACATACTGCTCTATTTATTGAGCCACCATATTACGTGTCCATACTGAGCACCGTACAGTGCCCTACCACTGAGCCACCATAACATTGCTACCACTGAGCACCATATACAGTGCTAACCACATGAGCCACATATACAGTGCTAAGCCACTGAGCCACCATACAGTGCTAACCACTGGGACAACATTACAGTGCTAACCACTGATGTCACCATATACAGTGCTACACTGAGCCACTTACAGATGCTAACACTGATGGACACCATATACAGTGCTGACATGATCCAATTATACAGTGCTAAACACTGACCCACCAATCAGTGCTAACACTGAGCACCGTATACAGTGCTAATCACTGAGCACCATTACGTGTAATCATGACAACATATACAGTGCTTACCACGAGCCACCGTACAGTGCCAACCACTGACACCATACAGTGCTAACACTGAGCCACCATACAGTGCCAACCACTGAGCCACATATACGTCTAACCACTGAGCCACCATATACAGTGCTAACCACTGAGCCACCATACAGTGCTAACACTGAGCCACCATATACAGTGCTAACATGAGCCACCATATACAGTGCCAACCACTGAAGCCACCATACAGTGCTAACCACTGAGCCACCATATACAGTGCTAACCACTGACCCACCATATACAGTGCTAACCACTGAGCCACCATACAATGCTAACCACTGAGTCACCATAACATGCTAACCACTGAGGCTCCGTATACAGTGCTAACTGTTGAGCTCGCGTATACTGTGCTAAACTGTGACACGTATACTCTGCTAACCACTGCAGTCGCCGTATACTCTGCTAACCACTGAGCCCCTGTTACTCTGCTAACCACTGAGCCCCTGTATACTGTGCTAACCACTCGAGCCCCGTACTTGCTAACCACTGAGCCCCTGTATACTCTGCTAACCACTCAGCCGCCCTAAACTCTGCTAACCACTGAGTCACCGTATACTCTGCTAAGCACTCTGCTGCAGTCAGGAGAGGGCCGGGGGACAGCGGCCGGGTGCGGCCAGGAAGCCCCCCCACCGTCCGCCACCACTGTCCGCACCTGCTGCTGTTCCCCGGCCCCCTCCTGCCCACACCTGGCCGCTATCCCCCTGGCCCCCTCCTGCACGCACCCGGTCGCTGTCTCCTTACCTCCTCGTGCCCGCATCCGGCCACTGTCCCCCAGCCCCCTCCTGCACGCACCCAGCCGCTCTTCCTCGGCCCCCTCCTGCCCACACCCGACTGCTGTCTTCTCCTGGACTCCGTCACCGCTGCACACTGGTGCCGCTGCACATCGCTACTGCTGTATGTATTCTATCTATTATAATAAAAGCCCTAAGCCAACTTCCGTCACTATGTAACGGTATTGCTACGTCACATCTGTGACAGAAGCTGCCTGTACACCCGTCGCGTGATCCAAGATGGCCGACCTTTGGCGGTAGCGGGGCTTTCAAAGCCCCACTACATCCATCGCAGGCCTCTGCTGTGCCTCACAAACTCCACTGACACACCATCACACTCCTCACCACACCGCCCCCCCTCTCTTTCTGCACCTCCCCACACGTGCGATCCCCTGGCCACTTCACATACACCCCCCCTCTCTGTACAGTCTCACACTCATACCCCCATGTACTCTCACGCCGACATCTATACTCACTGACACCCGTCCGCTAACACACTGCCGACATCCGATCGTCTCCTGCACTTTGCCCCCAACATCTGATCTTCTCCGCCGCACATCCCATCTTTTTCTCCGCGACAGCGACGCCATGTTGGATCTGCCCCCTCTGACGACACCATCCTCGGCGATGATTTCTCGCGACACTTCCCGCCCGCCATGTTGGATCACACCACAACCAAGATGGCGTTCTGGAATCACAGCCCTCCATATGTATATAATTCATGCCTCAGTAATCCCTTCAATATGTATAATGTAACTATAATAAGTACTCATATCTCTCCATATAGTATAATTCAGTTTCATAGCTCTCCATATAGTATACTGCAGCCTCACAACCCTCCATATAGAATAATGCAGCCTCAAATCCCTCCATATAGTATAATGCAGCCTCACAGCCCTCCATATAGTATACTACAGCCTCACAACCCTCCATATTGTATAATGCAGCCTCATAGTTCTCCTAATAGTATAATGCAGCCTCATAGCCCTCTATAGAGTATAATGCAGTCTTAGTTCTCCACATAGTGCAGCCTCTAAACTCTCCATACAGTGCAGCCTTATATCTCTCTATAGTGCAGCCTCATAGCTCTCCATATAGTGCAGCCTCATATAGTGCAACCTTATATATGCAAACTCATAACTCTCCATATAGTGCAGCCTTATATATGCAGCCTCATAATTCTCCATATAGTACAGCCTCATAGCCTCTCCATATAGTGTCATGCACCCCTCCTCCTTCCATAGTCCTCTGGCAACCTTGCATTCACTTATTAAAAAAAATCTCTACTTACCTCTCCTGGTTCCCTCACTGCTCCATTCTCCCAAAAACTGAAGCAAGACTCAGGAGGAGCAGATTCGAGAGGCGGCACCAGCCTGCTAAATGCGTTCCACAGTGGAACGCAGATGGAAAGCAGGCAGTATTAAGAGGAAGCAAGGGGAGGGGCGGCAGCAGTAGGAAACGGGAGGCTGCCCTCTCCAACCCTCCCCTCGACACATGGGCCCCATAGCTGCGTGCAGTGCACGCACTGTCACGCAGTTCTGCACGTCCGTGTGAAGCGGGGATCCCAGCGCAGAGATCGGGGGTCACTGGGGTGGCGCAGGCTCCTGTACGTCCGAGCCCCATCGCAGCCGCGACCCCTGCGACCACGATCGTTACGCCCTGTGTACGAGTCTCGGATCAATCACCCGAGATGGGCTCCCCCTCTATGGACGGGAGCAGTGGAGCTACATAGAAAAACATACCACTGACAGTATCCCGACCAAAGAGGCAGGGGTGGTGCCGGGTGAATGATCCGAGACTCGTGCGAGTGACTCAGACAGTGTGTTTCCAGCCTTAAAGTAAATGAGCACAAAACTGGCACCTGGAATGATCAGCCCCAACACAATGATCCATGAGACAACTGCTGCTCTGCTCCATAAGGGTGTTCGCTGACTGTATTATCTCGCTACTTTTTAATACCGGGGCATATGTCTCACCTGAGTATCCTCATCCGAGGCGATAACTTTTCCCGACACTTTCTGGAAACGATCCTCAGGGAATTCTGAATTATCTCTGAGCAAAACCAGACAAGGCGTCAAGATTTTCCTGGAGAAAAATTACCAGCAATTAAAGGGTTTAGCATGATGCGGGATAGTGGCCGCGACACGTTACATGAAGCCGTACACCTTCACAGGACATATGATGCTATTCACTGGCCAAGACCAGATATGGCCAAATTCATTGAGGGAGACCACAAGTTCTATAAAAACATACAACCATAGAAACTACATACAGTGCATGAGATAGCAAACACGTAACGGCTCATACGTTTCATTAGCTCAGAGCATCTCCATCAACAGTCTCACAATCCTTCCATCTGACCTGTTACTGTCCTCACCAGTCCTGCTCGATTCACCTCCACCCAGCTCAGCATCACAGTACAATCCATGAAAGCCGTTCTTCCCTCCCATAGTTCCATGTCTTGTTCTCCTTGTAAAGGAACTGTATTTCCAATATGGGCAAAATTTAGCTTCAAGCTCTCAGAAGCTTAGGGATCTCCCGTCAGGGAACTCACTTTGTTTCATGTGTTGTTCTCTCCTGTCCTGTTACCTATAATGGTGGGTTTACACGTCGCGATATCGGCCCGATATCGTAGCCAACGACGCGGGAGCGCGCTTTTTGAAGCGCGCTTTTGCCGCCATGGCATCGCCATTTTACACAGCCCGATATCGGGATACAACGTCCCGACGATGTGTACGCCCCCCAACCCAGGAACGACCAGTTAACATGGGAGTTAATGGGTGACGTGGGCGTACACATCGTAGTTGGGCTGTCACACGGGACGATGCGGCTACAACGGCCATACGATATCGGGCGGTTGAATAGCACGCTCATTCAACCCCGATATCGTTTTGGCATCGTTCCAGCATCGCGTTGTACGTTCAAACCGTACAACGCGCGAACGATATCGGGTCCAACTCCCGAACCACGTGACTTTTGGTCGGAGATGGACGCCGATATGGCGACGTGTAAACCCACCATAAGAGTTGCAAACTGCTTAGGGCCTCGCTGCTGAGCAAATTACTTAAGGACCTGTCTCGTTTCTTCAGTCAGTCTGCTGATCAATCTCAACTATATCCCTCTGTGTCTCAGTCACCTCTCTCTGCACTCCGGATCACGCTGTCCTCTGTACCATCTCCCGTACTTAAAACCTACATGTAGACTGTTCAGACCTTAGGTCTGCCTCTGTCACAGGCTGGGCCCTATCTGACATTGTAACAAGAAACAGTCACTGTCCCTGCACTCAAGCCCCTCCCATGCTGGGCTAGTCCCAAACATTAACTGTTTCTTGCCCTACTGATGGCAACATACCATCTATCACTAGCTACACCTTTTACAATACATACCATAGCAATAACGAAAAACATAAGGCACATTGCACATCACACTTCACATTACATATTGTAACAACAATATTGTTGTGTTCAAGGGGGAATGCAGTTGAATGTTTCTTTTTCGACATCTTATATGATGACAGCAGGAGGTTCACTTTCTCTTGTTTCCTATGAGCAGGGCTCACTGCTGTATTTGTTCCCCCCCGGTGGTTCCCCAGTCTGTTGTTGTGTGTAGTGCGCCGGACACCGTTGGTACATGCGTCACTGTCACAGGCCGTGTCCAGACACCCCCAAGTCCACGCTGTGACACATACTTTCTGTCTGTGCACCCTTTCCCTATTATCTCAGGTGTTTTTATCCTTTATTTAGCAGGTTCCTACTCGCCTATACAAAAGGAGGTCTTTTTTACCCAGAGAGGGGCATTAACTTTAGTGTAGGTTCCCAGTAAAAAGATACTCAGTGATGTAACTTGAACCTCATGTGCCCCATTACAAATGCTCCAGCAGGGTCCCCAATTATTGCAAATGTTTAATAGCAATAGTATTTTTCTATAGGCCAAAGGAACTATTGGCGCCCCCTAGGCTCCAGAGCCCGGGTGTGATTGCAACCTCCGCACCTGTTGTAATTGCGCCCTTGTTTTTGGTGCACTTTCCAGCTCCATTTTTTGCAAGAAAAATCACAAGAGCATCATCCATTTGTGCTGCTTTTTTGCTCCGTTTTCTGTAAACACAGACAGACAGATACAAAGACACTTACTTACCCTCCCCGGCAATCCCACAGTCAGCCCAGGCAAAATCTTCCTCCTGGGCACCGGCAGGACATGTCGGCAGTACAAGTACTGACAGGACCTCTCAGGGTGAGTCACATGGGCAGGTCCTGTCAGTTCCGTACCGCAGGTGCTGCCGGTGCCCGGGAGGAAGATTTTGCTGTGGCTCACTGTGGGATTGCCGGGGAGGGTAAGTAATTGGATGTTGGTGGTGCAGAAAGTGCAGCAGAAAAACACAGCAATAATAGACGCGCATTATTGTCTGGATGCGCTTTCTGCACCACTAATGCAGCATCTGCACAGCAAATAGAAAATCCGATTCACTTTGCTGCAGATGCAGCGAATGATCCGGATTACGATTTCAGAAACTCATTGCAATATTCGGTTGGAAACATACTATGCGAGATGCATGCGAGATACTCACACGAGTCTCGCATGACTCACCCAGAACGGTCGCCGGCTCCCTGGACAGGAGCACGTCAGCTGCATGTGTCTCTAAGCAGCTCCATGCTCCCGTCCAAAAAGGGAAGGCCATTCTGACAGGGTGAGTCATGCGAGACTCATGCGAGTATCTCACATAGTGGGTTTCCACCATTAGACAAACACTGTAACACAAACTTTTTGCATAACTGCAGCAGGTGATTGATGTGTGCAGCATGACATCACTATTGGGGCTTTTTTTTTTATTCCTCCCCTGTGGGTTTGTCTTTCTGCTGTAAGCTGAAGCCTGGATGAGAGAGAGGGGGTTCCGTTTACAGCAGACTGCCATGCCCACAGGGGAGGAATAAAAAAACAAAACAAATAGTGATGTCACGCTGCTCACATCAATCACCTGCTGCACTGATTTACAGATGGTTAATTCCTGATGGTTGGTTCCCTTTAAATGTCCAGGATGAGAGTTATCTCTGATCTGGGCTGTTGCAGCAGGAGCGCAGCTGTCAGTATCTGTGGCGTTCCTGTAGCGCTGGCATAGTCCTAGTGTTCTCACCATTTTACTTTCATCTCCAAGAAGGTAATGACTTTCCCCTGTCCGGAGCAGTTTCGGCACGTTATCTTGCCCCTGGCACAACACGTAAAGCATCTGTAGAAGGAGAAAGCTGGCGTTAGGGCAATGTTACAGGTGACTGAACATACATCATCCACTTTATTTGTAGGGGAAATGGTTCTGCCCCACCAAAGTGTGCAACATGGAGAACTGCCCTGCCCAGCTCACCAACAGGCTAAAATATAGTGGAAATACATAGACTGAGCTACAATGCGAAGCACAAGAGACAGAGCCTATAGCAAGGTAGAATTGTGACCATCATCTACTATAATATTTACCTTGTGGTGTCTGTCGTCCACTTCCGCCGTAATCGTGTCCTCCTATCACGGGATTGGCCAGCGCTGCTTCAATTGGCCATATTTGAACACCCAAGTGATGGCAGTACAAATATGGCGTGTGCAAGCATTCCGCCGTCACCAGATACTCGCCGTCCCCACAAACCCATCACCGCAGCCCGCCTGCCGCATACACAACAGAAGAAGACCCTCCAGGACCTGTGGTGATATCACGGTCATGGGCGGAGTCACAGATCACATGACCGTGACATCATCAAAGGTCCTTTAGCAGATACTGAGTGCGGGAACACAGAGAGCAGGTAGAGACAATGGCTTGCCCGGTCTCCATAAGGTCCCCTCCCCCGGACCATCAGAGAGAGAGTGCACGGGGGAGGGCAGAGAGAGTGTACTGGGGAGTATATAGTAGTGAGGACATCAGAATGTATGGGCTCCTGGTGGTACAGCGCCTTGTGAAAGTATTTGGCCCCCTTGACCTTTTCAACCTTTTGCCACATTTCAGGCTTTTGTATCCAAATCCGGCTTTAAACTTCTCCACAACAGTATCTGGGACCTGCCTGGTGAGTTCCTTGGTCTTCATGATGCTCTCTGAGCCTATCACAGAGCAGGGGCATTTATACAGAGACTTGATCACACACAGGTGGATCCTATTTATCATTACCAGTCATTTAGGACAACATTGGATCATTCAGAGATCCCACTGAACTTCTGGAGGGAGTTTGCTGCACTGAAAGTAAAGGGGACGAATAATATTACACGCCCCACGCCTCAGTGCTTTATTTGTTAATAAAGTGTAAAATATCCAATAAATTTGGTTCCCCCTCACGATTGTGTCCCGATTGTTGTTGATTCTTCACAAAAATATTAGAATTAATATCTTTATGTTTGAAGCCTGAAATGTGGCAAAAGGTTGAAAAGTTCAAGGGGCCGAATACTTTCACAAGGCTCTGTATATAGGGGCTGAATACTTTCACAAGGCACTGTATATAGGGGACTGAATACTTTCACAAGGCTCTGTATATAGGGGACTGAATACTTTCACAAGGCACTGTATATAGGGGACCGAATACTTTCACAAGGCTCTGTATATAGGGTACTGAATACTTTCACAAGGCACTGTATATAGGGGACTGAATACTTTCACAAGGCTCTGTATATAGGGGCTGAATACTTTCACAAGGCACTGTATATAGGGGGCCGAATACTTTCACAAGGCACTGTATATAGGGGGCCGAATACTTTCACAAGGCTCTGTATATAGGGGGCTGAATACTTTCACAAGGCACTGTATATAGGGGCCGAATACTTTCACAAGGCACTGTATATAGGGGCTGAATACTTTCACAAGGCACTGTATATAGGGCTGAATACTTTCACAAGGCTCTGTATATAGGGGACTGAATCTTGTCACAAGGGCCTGAGAGAGTGACTGGGAATATTTAGTCAAGGACATCAGTAATTAGGGGCTCATGTGTACAGCCCTGGAATGTATTTGGGCCCCCTTGACTTTCAACTTTTGCACACAGGCTTTTGTATAAATCGGGCTTGAATACTTTCACAACTCTTATATCTGGGTGCTGTGAGTTCTTGTCTTCATGGCTCTGATATAAGGGGCTGGATACTTTCACAGGACTTGTCACACACAGGTGGTGAATATTATCAACCAGGTCATTTATAGGGCCATTGAATACATTTCAAGATTCACTGAATCTGGAGGGAGATTTGCTGCACTGAAGTAAGGGGACGAATATTTCACAAGCCACGTATCATGGCTTAATTTTTCACAAAGTGTAAATATCCAATATATTGGTACCTCACGATGTGTGATTAGTGTTGATATTTCACAAAATGATTAGGAATTAATATCTTTAGTTTGAAGCACTGAAATAGTGGCGAATAACGTTCAAAGGCTGTATAGGGGGCTGAATACTTTCACAAGGCACTGTATATAGGGGGCTGAATACTTTCACAAGGCACTGTATATAGGGGACTGAATACTTTCACAAGGCACTGTATATAGGGGCTGAATACTTTCACAAGGCACTGTATATAGGGGACTGAATACTTTCACAAGGCACTGTATATAGGGGTACTGAATACTTTCACAAGGCCTGTATATAGGGGACTGAATACTTTCACAAGGCTCTGTATATAGGGGCTGAATACTTTCACAAGGCTACTGTATATAGGGGGCGAATACTTTCACAAGGCACTGTATATAGGGGCCGAATACTTTCACAAGGCACTGTATATAGGGGGCCGAATACTTTCACAAGGCACTGTATATAGGGGCCTGAATACTTTCACAAGGCACTGTATATAGGGGCTGAATACTTTCACAAGGCATCTGTATATAGGGGCCTGAATACTTTCACAAGGCACTGTATATAGGGCTGAATACTTTCACAAGGCTCTGTATATAGGGGGCTGAATACTTTCACAAGGCACCGTATATAGGGGCTGAATACTTTCACAAGGCACTGTATATAGGGGGCTGAATACTTTCACAAGGCACTGTATATAGGGGACTGAATACTTTCACAAGGCTACTGTATATAGGGGGCTGAATACTTTCACAAGGCTCTGTATATAGGGGGCTGAATACTTTCACAAGGCATCTGTATATAGGGGGCTGAATACTTTCACAAGGCTCTGTATATAGGGGGCGTGAATACTTTCACAAGGCACTGTATATAGGGCTGAATACTTTCACAAGGCTCTGTATATAGGGGGCTGAATACTTTCACAAGGCACTGTATATAGGGGCTGAATACTTTCACAAGGACTGTATATAATAGGGGCTGAATACTTTCACAAGGCCTGTATATAGGGGGCTGAATACTTTCACAAGGCACTGTATATAGGGGGCTGAATACTTTCACAAGGCACTGTATATAGGGGCGAATACTTTCACAAGGCCTGTATATAGGGGGCTGAATACTTTCACAAGGCCTGTATATAGGGGGCTGAATACTTTCACAAGAGTTGGGCTGTTATATATAGGGGCTGAATACTTTCACAAGGCACTGTATATAGGGGGCTGAATACTTTCACAAGGCACTGTATATAGGGGGTGAATACTTTCACAAGGCTCTGTATATAGGGGGCTGAATACTTTCACAAGGCTCTGTATATAGGGGCTGAATACTTTCACAAGGCTCTGTATATACAGGGGCTGAATACTTTCACAAGGCACTGTATATAGGGGGCGAATACTTTCACAAGGCACTGTATATAGGGGCCGAATACTTTCACAAGGCACTGTATATAGGGGGCTGAATACTTTCACAAGGCCTGTATATAGGGGGCTGAATACTTTCACAAGGCTCTGTATATAGGGGGCTCGAATACTTTCACAAGGCACTGTATATAGGGGCTGAATACTTTCACAAGGCTCTGTATATAGGGGGCTGAATACTTTCACAAGGCACTGTATATAGGGCTGAATACTTTCACAAGGCACTGTATATAGGGCGATTTCAAGGACTGTAAATACTTTCACAAGGCACTGTATATAGGGGGCTGAATACTTTCACAAGGCTTGTATATAGGGGCTGAATACTTTCACAAGGCACTGTATATAGGGGGCTGAATACTTTCACAAGGCTCTGTATATAGGGGGCTGAATACTTTCACAAGGCACTGTATATAGGGGCTGAATACTTTCACAAGGCATCTGTATATAGGGGCTGATACTAAATAAACATACTTTCACAAGGCACTGTATATAGGGGGCCGAATACTTTCACAAGGCTCTTTGCATACTTAAGACGTAGGGGGCGAATACTTTCACAAGGCACTGTATATAGGGGCTGAATACTTTCACAAGGCTCTGTATATAGGGGGCTGAATACTTTCACAAGGCTCTGTATATAGGGGCTGAATACTTTCACAAGGCTCTGTATATAGGGGCTGAATACTTTCACAAGGCTCTGTATATAGGGGCTGAATACTTTCACAAGGCACTGTATATAGGGGCATGAATACTTTCACAAGGCACTGTATATAGGGGCTGAATACTTTCACAAGGCACTGTATATAGGGGGCTGAATACTTTCACAAGGACTGTATATTAGGGGCTGAATACTTTCACAAGGTCACTGTATATAGGGGCTGAATACTTTCACAAGGCACTGTATATAGGGGGCTGAATACTTTCACAAGGCACTGTATATAGGGGGCCGAATACTTTCACAAGGCGCTGTATATAGGGGGCTGAATACTTTCACAAGGCACTGTATATAGGGGGCTGAATACTTTCACAAGGCACTGTATATAGGGGGCTGAATACTTTCACAAGGCGCTGTATATAGGGGGCTGAATACTTTCACAAGGCTCTGTATATAGGGGGCTGAATACTTTCACAAGGCACTGTATATAGGGGACCGAATACTTTCACAAGGCACTGTATATAGGGGGCTGAATACTTTCACAAGGCACTGTATATAGGGGCTGAATACTTTCACAAGGCTCTGTATATAGGGGGCTGAATACTTTCACAAGGCACTGTATGTAGGGGGATGAATACTTTCACAAGGCTCTGTATATAGGGGGCTGAATACTTTCACAAGGCACTGTATATAGGGGCCGAATACTTTCACAAGGCACTGTATATAGGGGGCTGAATACTTTCACAAGGCTCTGTATATAGGGGGCCGAATACTTTCACAAGGCACTGTATATAGGGCTGAATACTTTCACAAGGCTCTGTATATAGGGGGCTGAATACTTTCACAAGGCACCGTATATAGGGCTGAATACTTTCACAAGACACTGTATATAGGGGGCTGAATACTTTCACAAGGCTCTGTATATAGGGGCTGAATACTTTCACAAGGCACTGTATATAGGGGGCTGAATACTTTCACAAGGCAGTGTATATAGGGGACTGAATACTTTCACAAGGCACTGTATATAGGGGGCTGAATACTTTCACAAGGCACTGTATATAGGGGGCCGAATACTTTCACAAGGCACTGTATATAGGGGGCTGAATACTTTCACAAGGCACTGTATATAGGGGGCTGAATACTTTCACAAGGCTCTGTATATAGGGGGCTGAATACTTTCACAAGGCTCTGTATATAGGGGCTGAATACTTTCACAAGGCACTGTATATAGGGGGCTGAATACTTTCACAAGGCACTGTATATAGGGGTCTGAATACTTTCACAAGGCACTGTATATAGGGGGCTGAATACTTTCACAAGGCTCTGTATATAGGGGGCTGAATACTTTCACAAGGCACCGTATATAGGGCTGAATACTTTCACAAGGCACTGTATATAGGGGGCTGAATACTTTCACAAGGCACTGTATATAGGGGCTGAATACTTTCACAAGGCTCTGTATATAGGGTACTGAATACTTTCACAAGGCTCTGTATATAGGGGGCTGAATACTTTCACAAGGCTCTGTATATAGGGGGCCAAATACTTTCACAAGGCACTGTATATAGGGGGCTGAATACTTTCACAAGGCACTGTATATAGAGGGCTGAATACTTTCACAAGGCACTGTATATAGGGGGCCAAATACTTTCACAAGGCACTGTATATAGGGGGCTGAATACTTTCACATGGCACTGTATATAGGGGGCTGAATACTTTCACAAGGCACTGTATATAGAGGGCTGAATACTTTCACAAGGCTCTGTATATAGGGGGCCAAATACTTTCACAAGGCACTGTATATAGGGGGCCGAATACTTTCACAAGGCACTGTATATAGGGTACTGAATACTTTCACAAGGCACTGTATATAGGGTACTGAATACTTTCACAAGGCTCTGTATATAGGGGGCTGAATACTTTCACAAGGCTCTGTATATAGGGGGCCAAATACTTTCACAAGGCACTGTATATAGGGGGCTGAATACTTTCACAAGGTACTGTATATACATAAGGGGCTGAATACTTTCACAAGGCACTGTATATAGGGGGCTGAATACTTTCACATGGCACTGTATATAGGGGGCTGAATACTTTCACAAGGCACTGTATATAGGGGGCTGAATACTTTCACAAGGCTCTGTATCTATTAGTGAGGACATCAGAATGTATGGGCTCCTAGTAGTTATATTGTGTGTCTATATGTATGTGCTCTTTGTATACATATGTGTGTATAACATGCAATATTTGTGTCACATACTGTATGTAATACCCATTTATACATTTTCCATGAAGTTATGGCCCAAAGTTACAATAGTTTCAACCAATAATTTTCGTTCCCGAAAAAAATGATTTTTGTAACTAAAGAGACAAAACTGGTAAAACAAAGAGCAACAAAACATAACATAAATATGCAAAGTTTTGGAAGCAACTAACAACATTGTGAAGTGTCCGTGGCTACATGATGAGGGTATCATGACAATAGATGGGGACTCACACTGTTCTACCAGCTCCACCGCAGGCGTAGCACAGTCCTTGATAATTGTGTCCAGAACCGGCGCACATGAGGCAGATTCTCTGTGTGTAAAACATAGAACATTGGATCTCAGACAAGGTCAAAAACTGGAAATCCCAAATATGGGTATTTTTGGAATAGTTTTATTTTCAATGGGGCAAAAGAGGGGTGATGTGAACTTGTGGGTTTTTTTCCCATGTTTTCAAAAACATTTTTTTTTCAATTTTTTTCTTCTTTATTTTACTTTGCCCCCTAAGGCCGATTTCACACCACGGTGTGATCAGGTCCGGGGCTGTCCGGTGTAAACTGGACAGCCCCAGACCCGATTTTGACATAATGCAGCCCTATGGTGCCGGATAGCAGCTATTTGCCATCCGGTTTTGTCCCTGTCCAGCAGCATGAGGCTCCATACGATTTTTGTCCCAGACACAAAAACGTGCAAAAATCTGCACAAATCGGATCCGACAAAAAAAATTGGATCCGGTAGCCGGACGCCGACTGCTGGAGTTCAGCTTAACTTCAGCACCTTTAGAGCTCCCCGCTGATATTTCAGGACCGCGACCAGCTCCCCTGCCAGCCGCAATCCTGAAATTTCAGCAGGGAAAGCTCCTGCTGCGGTGAACTGACGAACCTGGCAGAAAGCAGGACGGAAGGCATATTTGCCCTCTGGTTCTGTTTGTCTGGGGCTGTCAGGTTTTGTCTGGTATTTCCTGTAAAACACCGGACAGAACCTGACATCCCAAAAACGTGGTGTGAGACCAGCCTAAGGGGCCTCACTACTTCTAAGACCGGTTTCACACCACAGTGTTTGGGATCCGGAACTGGTTTCGGCCCCATAGTATTCCTATGGAGCCAGATGGCAGCTATTTGCTATCCGGTTTCCATCTGTCAGGGAGAATCCGGATTTTGCTCCCGGACACAAAAACGGAGCAAAAATCGGCACAAATCAGATCCTCACGGATCCGGCGCCCTCTAACATGGGAGTCTATGGCACCGAATTCAACATATAATCGGATCTGGGGGCCGGACGCCAGGTGCTGGAGCTTAGCAGCGAAACTTCAGCACCTGGAGCTGTCCCCTGCAGAGATTTCAGGATCTTGAAATTTCAGCACCTGCGCTCTGCTGAATCCAGCTGCAAACCGGACCGGAGTGCATATGGACCGGTTCTGTTTTAAAATCGGGGCCGGGGCTGTCAGGTTCATACCGGACCGCCCCGTACCTGATCTTGCAGTGATGTGAAATCGGCCTAAGGCTGGGGTCACACACAGAGATATCTGGGCAGATATTGTTCACAGAACTCTGGTTGCAGTGAAATCATGGACACATTGTATCCATTTGTATACAGCCACAAAATGGAACTATGAGTCCATGATTTCACTGCAACCAGAGATCTGTGAACAATATCTGCCCAGATATCTGTGTGTGTGACCCCAGCCTAACTCTGACCCCTTACATTGTCTTCTGTGGCTGAGATAGAAGCAGAAAGCCGGCGCTGCACTCCCCTCTCCTACAGCATTGATCACCCAAGATCCAGAGCGTCGTCACAGGGGTCAGCAAAGAAGAAAACTGCTCAGCAGACAGTATCACACAGGAGAGGATTAGATACACAGCTCAGCAGACAGTATCACACAGGATAGGATTAGGTTACACAGCTCAGCAGACAGTATCACACAGGATAGGATTAGATACACAGCTCAGCAGACTGTACACACAGGATAGGATTAGATACACAGCTCAGCAGACAGTATCACGCAGGAGAGGATTAGATACACAGCTCAGCAGACAGTATCACACAGGATAGGATTAGGTACACAGCTCAGCAGACAGTATCACACAGGAGAGGATTAGATACACAGCTAGCAGACAGTATCCACAGGATGGATTAGTACAAGCTCAGCGACAGTATCACACAGGATGAGGATTAGATACACAGCTCAGCAGACAGTATCACACAGGATAGGATTAGATACACAGCTCAGCAGACAGTATCACGCAGGAGAGGATTAGATGCACAGCTCAGCAGACAGTATCACACAGGAGAGGATTAGATACACAGCTCAGCAGACAGTATCACACAGGAGAGGATTAGATACACAGCTCAGCAGACAGTATCACACAGGACAGGCTTATGGCACATTTACACACACCAATTTATCTGTCCAACTTCTGAACAACTTACTGGTTGCAGTGAAATCATGGACACATTGTTATTTGTACACAGCCACAAAATGTAACAATGTGTCCATGATTTCACTGCAACCAGAGATCTGTTCAGAAGTTGGTCACAGATATCTGTGTGTGTAAAGCGGCCTTTATATACACCAGAACAGAGGGAGATATTATGACATTCTTAGATACAGCAGTCACAATTGTCCCTGTGTTGATTGTTTTCTCATTATAACCTGGAAATTGTAATTTTGGATATTTTTTTAATGAAGGTTCCATATTATATTGTAATACTTACAATTGTCATTCCGTTGCAAATTGGGCAGAGTACCATGCCATCTCCACCGCAGTTAGGGCAACACTGCAATGAGACAGACATTATATTCACCCTTTGATGTCTGGTGGAATACAGCAGCGCGGTGTTTAACCCTTCATCCTCCCTCCTCTATAGGCACCACGCTGGGGACTGCAGCAGCCGTGATCTGCTTTTATAGTGGTTGTGACTCTCACAACCACACAAGGTGAAGCCTCTGATACCTATTTAGGTCATATTTTATCTCTCAGACCCTTCATCCTCCCTACTTTAATGTCCGAGATAATGACCTTTGGATTTTCATAATCATCAACATTAACAGAAATAAACACATGAAATAGATCCCTCTGTGTGTAATGACTCTATATAATAGATGTGGTCACTTTATGTATTGAATTACTGAGATAAATCACCTTTTTGATGATCTTCTCATTCATTGAGCTGCACTTGTACATTGCTGTGCTTCTGCCTATTCACAGGGGACTGAGGCCGATCCATTCACTTACAATCCTTTATTACGAGCTGTTTAGCTGTTCATGCTCTTGTGATGTGTCTAATGTGTGTGTGCAGCTTCTATGAAAACATTTGCTTAATGCTAATGTGCAATGTGATTTACTAATACGGTATTTGTAAAACACAGTTTTGTCTGTATAAAATGTGCTACTTAAAGGAATTCTCCATTCTTATATTCCTTATGCCGTTAGGCTCACACTAGGAAAAAATAATAGTCAAATTTAAATGGAAAATCTCCTTTAATAGAAAGTTTCCCATACACTATTCTCTCATGGGCCCATGGTCTGGAGGAGGGAGGACAGAGGAGTCTGGAGGAGGGAGGACAGAGGAGTCTGGAGGAGGGGGGACAGAGGAGTCTGGAGGAGGGGGGGACTGAGGAGTCTGGAGGAGGGAGGACAGAGGAGTCTGGAGGAGGGGAGGACAGAGGAGTCTGGAGGAGGGAGGACAGAGGAGTCTGGAGGAGGGAGGACAGAGGAGTCTGAGGAGGGGGGGACAGAGGAGTCTGGAGGAGGGGGGGACAGAGGAGTCTGGAGGAGGGAGGACAGAGGAGTCTGGAGGAGGGAGGACAGAGGAGTCTGGAGGAGGGAGGACAGAGGAGTCTGGAGGAGGGGGGGACAGAGGAGTCTGGAGGAGGGGAGGACAGAGGAGTCTGGAGGAGGGGGTACAGAGGAGTCTGGAGGAGGGGGTACAGAGGAGTCTGGAGGAGGGGGGGACAGAGGAGTCTGGAGGAGGGGGGGACAGAGGAGTCTGGGAGGGGGGGACAGAGGAGTCTGGAGGAGGGAGGACAGAGGAGTCTGGAGGAGGGAGGACAGAGGAGTCTGGAGGAGGGAGGACAGAGGAGTCTGGAGGAGGGGGGACAGAGGAGTCTGGAGGAGGGGGACAGAGGAGTCTGGAGGAGGGGGGGGACAGAGGAGTCTGGAGGAGGGGGGGACAGAGGAGTCTGGAGGAGGGGGGACAGAGGAGTCTGGAGGAGGGGGGGACAGAGGAGTCTGGAGGAGGGAGGACAGAGGAGTCTGGAGGAGGGAGGACAGAGGAGTCTGGAGGAGGGGGGGACAGAGGAGTCTGGAGGAGGGGGGGACAGAGGAGTCTGGAGGAGGGGGGACAGAGGAGTCTGGAGGAGGGGGGGACAGAGGAGTCTGGAGGAGGGGGGACAGAGGAGTCTGGTGGAGGGGGGGACAGAGGAGTCTGGAGGAGGGAGGACAGAGGAGTCTGGAGGAGGGAGGACAGAGGAGTCTGGAGGAGGGGGGGACAGAGGAGTCTGAAGGAGGGGGGGACAGAGGAGTCTGGAGGAAGGGGGACAGAGGAGTCTGGAGGAGGGGGGACAGAGGAGTCTGGAGGAGGGAGGACAGAGGAGTCTGGAGGAGGAGACAGTGCGGTCTGAATTATGAGGAAAGAGGGGTCTGAAGGAGACAGAGGATTCTGTAGGAGGGACAGAAATCTGAATGAGAAGAGTCTGGAGGACGAGACAGAGGAGTCTGGAGGAGGGGGGGACAGAGGAGTCTGGATGAGGAGGGTACAGTGTTCTGTAGGGGACAAAGGAGTCTGGAGGATACAAGGGAATCTAAAGAAATGGACAGAGGATTCTGTAGGAGGGAGGACAGAGGAGTCTGGAGGAGGGGGACAGAGGAGTCTGGAGGAGGGAGGACAGAGGAGTCTGGAGGAGGAGACAGTGCGGTCTGAATTATGAGGAAAGAGGGGTCTGAAGGAGACAGAGGATTCTGTAGGAGGGACAGAAATCTGAATGAGAAGAGTCTGGAGGACGAGACAGAGGAGTCTGGAGGAGGGGGGACAGAGGAGTCTTGAGGAGGGGGGGACAGAGGAGTCTGGAGGAGGGGGGGACAGAGGAGTCTGGAGGAGGGGGGACAGAGGAGTCTGGATGAGGAGGGTACAGTGTTCTGTAGGGGACAAAGGAGTCTGGAGGATACAAGGGAATCTAAAGAAATGGACAGAGGATTCTGTAGGAGGGAGGACAGAGGAGTCTGGAGGAAGGGGGACAGAGGAGTCTGGAGGAGGGGGGACAGAGGAGTCTGGAGGAGGGAGGACAGAGGAGTCTGGAGGAGGAGACAGTGCGGTCTGAATTATGAGGAAAGAGGGGTCTGAAGGAGACAGAGGATTCTGTAGGAGGGACAGAAATCTGAATGAGAAGAGTCTGGAGGACGAGACAGAGGAGTCTGGAGGTGTCACGCTGGGAGCGGGAGAGACACCCAGCGTAGGACAACGACGGGGGGGGATAAGGAGTCCCTAAAGCTATGGGCACAAGAGGGAGAGGGTGACCCCTAATCTTCCTGGGGCTGACCCTGTCTGCCCTGACGTCCCTATACAGTTTCCTCAACTGTCGCCGACCACGAACCTCGTCCCTCTCTGATCCTAGCACTACCTTATCTAAGGATCAGATGGGGAGGTTCACTAGACCCCTCCACTAACAACTAAAGACAAACACAAGGAAAAACAGACAATGGGGAAAGAAAACACTTATCTTGCAGCAGAGCACAGCAACCTCCACAATCTCAGCTTCTGCTTGGAGCAAGGATAATGAGTCCACAAGGAAATATCACCTGCACCGAGGGAGGGCAATGAAACTCCTTATAAAGGAGGGAAGAACCTGCTGGGTCCTAGAGACCCAGAATACTGGTGTAGAAACCAGACCGAGCACAAGACCTTCCCAGCCGTCCTCCCATGATAGGGAGATCTTATCATACCTTCTCTTTATCTACACAGAAGGTAAATGCCCCTGAAAGACGGACCGTCCTCAAACCTTATGGCTGATTGGCCAAACGCTGGGACCGTCTGCGCGTGGCCTCTACCCTGTCATCCGTGCCACCCGTGACAGTACCCCCCCGTCCATGAGTGGCCCCCGGACACTCAGGACCAGGCTTATCCGGATGGGAACGGTGAAAAGCGCGGACCAGCCTAGCGGCGGAGACTTCCGACGCCGGCACCCACATCCGTTCCTCCGGACCGTATCCCCTCCAGTGCACCAAATACTGAAGAGAACGGCGCACCCTGCGAGAATCAACCACCTTCGAGATCTCAAATTCCAAATTCCCCGCTACGCAGATGGGCTCCGGGGGCAAAGGAGACGGGTTAGACGACGGCACATACGGTTTGAGGAGCGACCTATGAAATACATTGTGGATCTTAAGAGCGGGAGGCAACGCAAGATGAAACGCCACGGGATTGATAACGGCGGTTATCTGATAAGGGCCAATAAACCTGGGCCCCAACTTCCAAGAGGGCACCTTCAACTTCACATTCTTGGTAGACAACCACACGTAGTCATTCACACACAGGTCCGGACCTGGCGCACGCTTCCTGTCAGCCATACGTTTGTACCTGTCGCCTAAGAGCTTCAAGCTACTCTGTACCCCCCGCCAAACCGAGGAGAGGGACGAGGTAAAACGGTCCTCCTCAGGAACTCCGGAAGGACTAGTACCACTAAAAGTACCAAACTGAGGATGAAACCCATATGCACCGAAGAACGGTGACTTGCCAGTGGACTCCTGAAGACGATTATTAAGGGCAAACTCGGCCAAGGGCAAATAACTCGCCCAAGTCTCCTGATTGTCAGAGACAAAACACCTCAGATAAGTCTCCAAATTCTGATTCATACGTTCGGTCTGCCCATTAGACTGAGGATGAAAAGCAGAAGAGAAGGACAAGGCAATTCCTAAACGTGCACAAAAAGCCTTCCAAAACTTGGAGACAAACTGAGTACCACGATCAGAAACCACCTCGGAGGGAACTCCATGAAGCTTCACGATATCACTTACAAACACCTGTGCCAGTGTCCGAGCATTAGGAAGCGCGGGCAGTGCCACAAAGCGAACCATCTTACTGAACCTATCAACCACTACCAGCACTACCGTCTTGCCTGCAGACGCCGGAAGATCGGTGATAAAATCCATTGACACATGTGTCCATGGCCTCTCAGGAATAGACAATGGCAAGAGAGAACCAGCCGGACGGGTATGCGGAACCTTAGCCCGTGCACACACACTACAGGCAGATACGAATTCCGCTACGTCCTTCCTCAACCCCGGCCACCAAAAGCGACGAGATAAAAGATCGAAGGTGGCCCTACTGCCGGGATGCCCTGCCAATACGGAGTCGTGATGCTCTGACAGCACTCTGAGACGCAAAGATGATGGCACAAACAGTCTCCCAGAAGGACAGGAGGCAGGGGCGCCCCCCTGGACCTTCAACACCTCCCCCTCCAGATCAGGGCAAAGAGCAGAAACAACCACCCCCCTCCTGTAAGATGGGAACGGGACTTTCATGAGCACTACCACCCGGGAAACTACGCGACAATGCATCAGCCTTCACGTTCTCAACCCCTGGACGGTAAGTGACGGTAAAATTAAATCTCGTGAAAAACAAGGACCACCGGGCCTGCCGGGGATTGAGACGCTTGGCGGACTCAAGGTAAGACAGGTTCTTGTGGTCGGTAATAACCGTGATGGGATGGACAGCCCCTTCCAACCAGTGACGCCATTCCTCAAAAGCCAATTTAATAGCCAACAGCTCCCTATTACCGACATCATAATTCCTCTCGGCCGACGACAACTTCTTGGAGAAGAACGCACAGGGCACCCATTTCCCAGGCGAAGGGCCTTGCGACAATACAGCCCCCACCCCCACCTCAGACGCATCCACCTCCACAACGAAGGGCTGAGAAAGATCGGGCTGACGGAGAATAGGTGCGGAAACAAAACAACGCTTTAGGGAGGAGAAAGCCTGGCGAGCAGACTCCGACCACTCGGAAAAATCGGTCCCCTTCCTAGTCATGTCCGTAAGAGGCGTCACCAGCACCGAATAGTTCCGAATAAATTTACGGTAAAAGTTGGTAAACCCCAAAAAACGTTGCAATGCCCGTAGATTGTCCGGTTGTTCCCAGTCCAACACCGCCCGGACTTTTTCCGGATCCATCCGAAAACCCAATGGCGACAGGAGGTACCCCAAAAACCGTACCTCCTGAACGGCGAAGACACATTTCTCGAGTTTAGCATACAGTTTATTGTCTCGTAATACCTGTAACACCTGCTTGACATGGGACTGATGCGTCTCCAAATCGGGGGAATAGATCAAGATATCATCTAAGTAAACAACCACAAATCTACCCACCAAATGATGGAATATGTCATTGACAAAGTGTTGGAACACCGCAGGGGCGTTAGTGAGCCCGAACGGCATTACGAGACTTTCAAAATGGCCGTCCGGGGTATTAAATGCCGTCTTCCATTCATCCCCCTCTCTGACCCTAATCAGGTTGTAGGCCCCCCTCAAATCCAACTTGGAGAACCATTTAGCACCCACTACCTGACTGAATAAATCAGGAATCAGAGGGAGGGGGTACGGATCACGGACAGTAATCCGATTCAACTCCCGGAAATCCAGGCAAGGACGGAGGCCCCCATCTTTTTTCTTAACAAAAAAGAAACCAGCCGCAACCGGCGAGGTTGAGGGCCTGATGTGACCCGACTGCAGACTCTCGGAAATGAAATCCTTCATCGCCTGTCTTTCCGGACCCGATATAGCAAACATCCTAGCTTTGGGCAGTTTAACTCCGGGAACGAGGTTGATTGGGCAATCGTATGCCCGATGGGGGGGCAGGTCTTGGCACCCCTTCTCTGAGAACACATCCTCATACTCCGATAGGAACGGGGGCAGAGATACCGCAGACACCACCGAAAACGAGGTAACCAAACAATTCTCAGAACAAAAATCACTCCATTCCACAATGTCCCGGGACTGCCAATCCACTACGGGATTATGTTTAATCAACCATGGCAAGCCCAGGACAATGGGAGCGGGGAGACCGTCTAGAACATAGCAAGATATCGTCTCTTGATGTTGGGATCCAACCGTCAACTTAATGTCATGTACGATATGTGTGAGACTACCTTGAGCAAGAGGTGCTGAGTCGATGGCATAGATACGGATGGGGCGAGACAATAAACAGCAGTTAAGCCCATGAGCGTCTACAAACTGAGCATCCACCATGCTGACCCCCGCACCACTATCCACAAACACAGAAATACCCTCCGTTGTGCCCTCCAGCGCCACCTCCGCACTTAGGAGGAAACGGGAAGTACAAATGGAGGATACACACACCTCCCGCTCGACCACCTCCACACCCCCCATAGTCACAGAAGGTCCAGGCCCCCCAGTCCGTGTAGGGGTGTAGGGACAGGCCCCAATAAAATGGTCCCCTTTCCCACAGAAAAAACAGACCCCCTTCCTCTTGCCCCGGGAGGTACCGGCGGAGAACCTCGAGGCCGCCGCACCTCCCAGCTGCATCGGTTCCTCCGCACTCGGGAGGAACGACTCACTCTCCGCGTGACCTCCCGGTAACCAGGAATCACCACGAGAATGGCTCCCAGTAACAGGAGGTCTCCCCCTCCGCTCCTGGAGGCGTCTATCCATACAAATAGCTAACGACATAGCCGCCTCCAGGGACGGAGGGGTCTCATAAACCGCCAGAGCGTCCTTCAGCCTCTCCGAAAGACCCTGACAAAAGTGACTCCGGAGTGCCGGATCGTTCCACTTCGTGTCCGTAGCCCACCTGCGGAACTCAGAACAATATGATTCCGCCGACCGAGTCCCCTGGCGGAGATGGCGTAACCTGGATTCAGCCAAAGCGACACGGTCAGGGTCATCATATATGAGGCCCAGGGCGTCAAAAAATTCATCCACAGAGCGGAGACAAGTAGAGTCCTGTGGCAGAGAGAAAGCCCAGGACTGGGGATCTCCCTGCAGTAGCGACATAATAATTCCTACACGCTGCTGCTCATCACCAGTGGAATAAGGCCTAAGCCTAAAATATAATTTACAGGCCTCTTTGAATACAGTAAATTTGTCTCTGCCTCCTGAAAACCTGTCAGGGAGGGCAACCTTAGGTTCAGGTCTGGCCTGACCCAATGCTTGATTCCCCAAGACACCATTTTGCGGTTGCGGGCCCTGTAAAGCCGACCGAAGGTCCGCAACCTCCAAAGACAAGGTCTGCAGCTGCTGGGCCAAAGCAGACACAGGATCCATAAGGAAAGGAAGAAAATTCGGTTCCTCCCCTGTCCTTCAGTTACAGTTATGGCAGGTGATAATGTCACGCTGGGAGCGGGAGAGACACCCAGCGTAGGACAACGACGGGGGGGGATAAGGAGTCCCTAAAGCTATGGGCACAAGAGGGAGAGGGTGACCCCTAGTCTTCCTGGGGCTGACCCTGTCTGCCCTAACGTCCCTATACAGTTTCCTCAACTGTCGCCGACCACGAACCTCGTCCCTCTCTGATCCTAGCACTACCTTATCTAAGGATCAGATGGGGAGGTTCACTAGACCCCTCCACTAACAACTAAAGACAAACACAAGGAAAAACAGACAATGGGGAAAGAAAACACTTATCTTGCAGCAGAGCACAGCAACCTCCACAATCTCAGCTTCTGCTGGAGCAAGGATAATGAGTGCACAAGGAAATATCACCTGCACCGAGGGAGGGCAATGAAACTCCTTATAAAGGAGGGAAGAACCTGCTGGGTCCTAGAGACCCAGAATACTGGTGTAGAAACCAGACCGAGCACAAGACCTTCCCAGCCGTCCTCCCATGATAGGGAGATCTTATCATACCTTCTCTTTATCTACACAGAAGGTAAATGCCCCTGAAAGACGGACCGTCCTCAAACCTTATGGCTGATTGGCCAAACGCTGGGACCGTCTGCGCGTGGCCTCTACCCTGTCATCCGTGCCACCCGTGACAGGAGGAGGGGGGACAGAGGAGTCTGGAGGAGGGGGGGACAGAGGAGTCTGGATGAGGAGGGTACAGTGTTCTGTAGGGGACAAAGGAGTCTGGAGGATACAAGGGAATCTAAAGAAATGGACAGAGGATTCTGTAGGAGGGAGGACAGAGGAGTCTGGAGGAAGGGGGACAGAGGAGTCTGGAGGAGGGGGGACAGAGGAGTCTGGAGGAGGGAGGACAGAGGAGTCTGGAGGAGGAGACAGTGCGGTCTGAATTATGAGGAAAGAGGGGTCTGAAGGAGACAGAGGATTCTGTAGGAGGGACAGAAATCTGAATGAGAAGAGTCTGGAGGACGAGACAGAGGAGTCTGGAGGAGGGGGGACAGAGGAGTCTGGAGGAGGGGGGGACAGAGGAGTCTGGATGAGGAGGGTACAGTGTTCTGTAGGGGACAAAGGAGTCTGGAGGATACAAGGGAATCTAAAGAAATGGACAGAGGAGTCTGGAGGAGGGAGGACAGAGGAGTCTGGAGGAGGAGACAGTGCGGTCTGAAGGAGACAGAGAAATCAGGAGGAGGAAAGAGGAGCCTGGGGAGGAGAATGAGGATAACGGGGTTTAGTCTAGAGGTTAGGGAGGAGACAGGGGAGCAGAGGAGTCTGGAGAGGACAGTAGCTTCCAGTTGGTGGGAAATATTCTGTAGAAGTATGTACAATAGTAAAAATAATTTTTACTGAAAATATGATAATTCAGTAGCACAATTGTTCCTTCACCTTCACCTCTGATGTATGAGGGACTATAAATGTACTTTTATCTTTCTTAAACCACTGTGGACAGTCCACCGTCATGTTCCATAGTCCAGGAGGTCGTCCATTCAATGGGCCATCCACGTCCTCCCCTATAGTGAGGGTTACACAACAATGGCTGATTATACAGGGGATAAGGTTGGATATTACATGAAGGCTCCATAGTGTTACATCGCAGGGAGATATATATATATATATACATACACACATCATATATATTTACACACTCACAAATTGAGGTTTTTATTTCACCTGTTTACTAAAACATATTTGCGTTATAGTTATATAATGGACATGAAGTTCAGACGTTTAGTTTCATTTGAGGTTTTCCACATTCAAATTGGATGAAGGGTTTAGGAGTTTCGTCTCCTTTACATGTGCCACCCTGTTTTTAAAGAGACCAAAAGTAATTGGACAATTGACTCAATAGCGGTTTGATGGGCTGGGCGGGTGTGGGCAATTCCTTTGTTATTTCATTCTCAAGCACATAAAAGGTCTGGAGCTGATTTGAGGTGTGGTGCTTGCATTTTTGAAGATTTTGCTGAGAAGTAAACATGTGGTCAAAGGAGGTGAAACAGGCCATCCTTCATCTACGAAAACAGAATAAAAAACATCTGAGAAATTGCTGCAATATTAGAGGTGGCATCTACAGTTTGGTACATCCTGAGATAGGAAGAAAGCACTGGTGACCTTAACAATACAAAAGACCTGGACACCCATGGAAGACAACAGTGGTGGATGATTGGAGAATAATTACCATGGTGAACACAAACCCCTTGTCATGTGTTGGCTTCTTGGCAGTCCATGAATGTTACTGTTGTGATTAAACTGAGTTGTTTTTTTTCCTAAGTCTGCTGTGTGCAGCTCTGCAGGTGAAGGGGTGAGCCATAGTCTTTGTGTGGAGGTTGAGGGGTGTGTTAGTATTCAGATCCTTACTCCCCCAGCCTTGAAATAGCTTCACTTCCCTCCACTAGGTGTCGCAGATAGAGCTAATTTCTACTTGGACCCCGTGCTGTGCTGAGCTGTGTTTTTGCTGCTGTTGACTCCTATTATATCTGCTGGGTTTTCCCGATCCATGGGTGGAGTTAGGGACTCTTAGTCTACAGCTGAGCAGGAGCCAAGGGCTAGGGTGATGGCCTGAACCTCCTCACCTTCAGAGGCACCTTTGGGAACAGGGCTAGTAAGGGACCCAAGTCTAGGGCCAGACTAGCTCCCCTGAATGCCCTTGCCCACCATACCATCTTGCCTCCTGATTCCCTATCAATATCCAAATCTACCATAAAGAGAAGAATGCATGAAAGTAAATACGGAGGGGTCACTGCACGGTGCAAGCCACTCATAAGCCTCAAGAATAAGTAGGCTAGATTGGAATTTGATTAAAATATTCTTAAAAAAACAGCACAGAACATTCTTTGGACAGATGAAACCAAGATCAACCTTTACCAGAAAGATGGAAAGAAAACAGTATGAGAAAGGCGTAGAATAGCTCCCGATCCAAAGGCACCACACAGCGGTGGCACTGTAATGGCCGAGCATGCATGGCTACCAGTGGCCCTGGGTCCCCAATGTTTATTGATGATGTGACTGAAGACAGGAGCAGCCGGATGAATTCTGGGGTTTTCAGAGACGTTGTGTGCGCAAATCCAGCCAAACTGATTGCTCGGCATTTCATAATGCAGATGGACAATGGCCCAAAATATAAAGTCACAGCAACCCAGGAGTTTATTAAAGCCAAGAAGTGTAATATTCTTGAATGGTCGGCAGTCACTCGATCTCCACCCAATAAAGCCGCATTTCATTTATTAAAGACTAAACGTCACAGAAAGACCCCAAAACAACCAGCAACTGAAAACCCCTGCAGTAAAGGCCGACTGTCACGCTGGGCACAGGGAGTCTTTGGAAACAGTGTGTGACAGGGACGCACGGACCAACGGAGACCGGCGCACTACACAAAACAGAGGGGGAAACACTGCGGGGTCCACAAATTCAGTGGAGGGCCCTGCTCATAGTGTGGAGCCCACTGGGACGGGGTACTCGGTACCGGCCCGGGGTACTGCTGGGGACATCACTGTGGTCTTGGTCTGGACCGTGTCCCGGGTTCCACAATAAATGGGGGGATATTTACAGGGGAGTTTGTCGTGACGCCACCCACGGGTTGTGGTCAGTGAGGGGACCACCGCTGCTGCAGAACCTCCGGGGATGATGTTTGGCAGCTGGAGATGTAATGGCTCTCCGCGGGTAGAGCCTGGTTCCCCGGGGCAGTGGTAGTAATAGTCTATAGATGGTGCTATGGATGTTACAGGATAGGGGTAGTAGTAGAGATGATGGTAGTTTGTGAGGGCACGCGGGTTTGAGCACAAGGATCACACACACTCACGGTTTTGAAGTTTTCCACGGCTTTACTGGAGTTGTTGTTCAGCAAGTACTGTCCACGGAGTCTGTACCGGGGCTGGGTTGCTCCCACCCTGTCCGGGTCCTCGGCTTCCTACTCCTGCGCTGTGTGTGTGGCCCTGCTGCTGCTTTTAGCTAGGCTGCTGGCACTGTCTCTCCTCACAGGTACCCCCTTTGCTAGGGAACTTGAGTCTTTCTGTGTGCTTCTGACCCCGCCGTGTTGCTTCGCTGAGGTACGGTGTAGATACACTGTGTTCCAAATTATTATGCAAATCAGTTTTAAGTGTCATAGGGTTTTATGTTTATTTTTTATCGATGAACCCATTGCTGGTCTTGTGTCTCAGGGTCTTTGGATCACTGAAATCAATCTCAGATCCCTGTGATAATTAGTTTGGCAGTGAGCCCAATAAAAGGAAAACTGGGTGTTCCACAATATTACGCAGGGCACAGTTTTCAAGTAACATGGGACAGAAAAAGGATGTCTCTGCTGCCGAAAAGCAACAAATAGTGCAATGCCTGGACAAGGGATGAAAACATTATATATTGCAAGAAAACGTAAGGGTGATCATCGTACTGTGAAGAGATTTGTGGCTGATTCTGAGCACAGACGTGTTCGTGCAGATAAAGGCAGAATGAGGAAGGTTTCTGCCAGGCAAGTTCATCAGATTAAGAGAGCTGCGCTCGCACCCGCCTCGCTGCTGTCCATCTTCTTTCGAGGAGGATTCAAATTACCCGCCCATCGCGTTCTTGCAATGAGCAGGCCACGTGCTGCAGGCCCCGCGTCACTTCCGCCCGCCACGTCGCTAGGTCTATGATGCGCCCAGGCCGGCTTCAGCATGCAATCTGCGCATGCTCTGAAGCCGGCCTGGGTGTACCAGCGAGGCGGCGGGCGGAAGTGACGCGGGGCCTGCAGCACGTGGCCTGCTCATTGCAAGAACGCGATGGGCGGGTAATTTGAATCCTCCTGGAAAGAAGATGGACAGCAGCGAGGCGGGTGCGAGCGCGGCGAGGAGACCCGCCTATCTGTCAAAGACCCTGGAGGAACGCCCATCCGACAAGGATTTGGTAAGTATAAAAAGTGATTTATTGTGCATGTAGTTAGGTAGATTTAGTCAGTCAGGGATGGTTAGAATAGTCATTTTAGGCTCCAGGGACAGATATAGGTTAGATTGGGATTTTTAGGTGGTTGGTTCCCTTTAAACTACAGCTGAATTGTTTTGTTCAAAATCCATTGTGGTCATGTATAGAACAAAAATGAGAAAAATATCTATGTCCAAATATATATGGGCCTAACTATATGTTATTGTAATATTAATCAGACTTCAGCTCCTCCAGTGTGCATGGCTTAGTGCATTTTAATATTAATTAACCTGCAGTGTACATGGCTGAAAGTCATTATTTTTCTTAACAGACTTTAATTTGATCTTGAGCCACGACAGCGAATTCATGGATAACCGCACTGTAGGAAGATCGATCTTGTACAGTCTAGATAGATCCATTTGAGTCTTCTCCAAGCCTAGATAGGTACACTAGGGTCTTCTCTAAGCCTAGATAGGTCCACCAAGGTTTTCTCCATGCTTATATACATCCACCAGGGTCTTTTCTTTGCCTTGATATACCCACCAAGGTCTTCTCCAAGCCTAGATGGGTTCATCATTGTCTTCTCCAAGCCTAGATAGGCCTACCAGGGTCTTCTCCAAGCCTAGATAGACCTACCAGGGTCTTCTCCAAGCCTAGATAGACCTACCAGGGTCTTCTCCAAGCCTAGATAGACCTACCAGGGTCTTCTCCAAGCCTAGATGGGTTCATCATTGTCTTCTCCAAGACTAAATCGTCCACCAGTGGTCTTCTCCAAGCCTAGATAGGCCTACCAGGGTCTTCTCCAAGCTTAGATAGGTCCACCAGGGTCTCCTCCAAGCCTAGATAGATCTACCAGGGTCTTCTCCAAGCCTAGATAGGTCACCAGGTCCCTCCAAGCCTAGATACGTCCACCAGGCTCTTCTCCAAGCCTAGATAGATCCATCAAGGTCTTCTCCAAGCCTAGATAGATCCACCAAGGTTTTCTCCAAGCCTAGATAGATCTACCAGGGTCTTCTCCAAGCCTAGAAAGGCCCACCAGGGTCTTATTCAAGCCTAGAAGGTCCACCAGAGTCTTCTCCAAGCCTAGAAGATCCACCAGGTTGTCTCCAAGCCTAGGTACGCCCATCAGAGTCAACTCCAAGCCTAGGTAGTCCATTAGGGTCTTCTTTAAGCAGAGAAAGGTCTACCAGGGTCTCCTCCAAGCCTAGATAGGTCCACCAGGTTTTCTCCATGCCTAGATAGGTGCACCAGGGTTTCTCCAAGCCTAGATAATCCACCAGGGTCTTTTGCAAGCCTAATAGCCAAGCCTTGGAGTAGCCCAGTGGCTACTCCAAGCCTAGTTAGATCCACCAAAGTCTTTTCCAAGCCTAGATTGATCCACCAGGGTCTAATTGAAGCTTAGATAGGTCCATCAGCATCTTCTCCAAGCCTAGATAGATCCACCAAAGTCTTTTCCAAGCCTAGATTGGTCCCACCAGGGTCTTATTGAAGCTTAGATAGGTCCACCAGGGTCTTCTCCAAGCCTAGTTACATCCGCCTTGGTCTTCTTTGACTCTCTTTGATCTGGAAGCAGCGCTCAGCCTGCAAACCTATGAGATCCCAGAATACGCTGCACTTTATAAAGAAACCAATAGTATGAATGAGATATAATGCCCCCTCTACCTGGTCCATACCGTAATAAGCTTTCGATTTCCAAGACATTGTCCGTTCTTCAGTGCACGTCTGTAAGGTATACTGTGGTATAAAGAAAGGGAATCAGTAATGTATCAATTATATTCAGCATTTTGTGTACACAGTATTGGGTTGTCTTAGTTTATTGCACGTCTATCCACCTTCTCATTGGAATCCTGGTGTAGCTTACATTGTTCATTGTGTTTTCTCTAAGTAGATTTCAGGGCATATTGTCTACAAAATCCATAAACAGAAAAGATACTTCACATACTCCAATTGTGATCCAAAGTGATCGACTGATTACGGAATAGGTAGATCAAAGATATTTTGTGGCACCAAATGCCCCCCATCTGTGAGCCGGTAATTGAGATTAGCTAGGAGTCAGCTGGTCTGCGGGTGGAATAGATATCCTATGTGTATGTGCTCTAGTACACACATGCAGTTCCCGCTGCTGATAAGTCAAGACTGCGGCGCCCGCGGTCCTGACCTGTCAGCGGCTGCGTGCTGCTGCACACCGGAACGGAGGGCAACTTAGCCCTCCAGTCCTGTGTGCTGATCCAGTCCTCGGCTGTCAGGGTCATCCCGGATCACGCCGCAGTGTGAAGGCACCCTTAGAAACAAAGTTATGGACAAACATGTTAAAGGTAAAGGTTCTAAGACCATCTCCAAGAAGTTTGATGTTCCTGTGACTACAGCTGCACATATTGTTCAGAAATTGAAGATCCATGGGACTGTAGCCAACCTCCCTGGACGTGGCAACAGGAGGAAAAATTATGACAAATCAAAGAGACGGACGGTTATTACAAATGGTAACCATACAGCCCAGAAAAACGTCTAAAGAGATTAAGGGTGAACATCAAGCTCAAGGAACATCAATGTCAGATTGCACCACCCATCATTATTTGAATCAAAGTGGACTTCACGGGAGACGACCGAGGAGGACACCATTGTTGAAAAAAAATCATAAAAAAGCCAGACTGGAATTTGCCAAACTACATATTGATAATCCACAAAGATTCTGGAGAATGTCCTATGGACAGATGAGACAAGGCACATCAGCTCTATGTTCACAGATGGAAAAATGAACAATATGAAGAAAAGAACACTATCCCTACTGTGAAACACGGAGGAGGCTCTGTTATGTTCTGGGGCTGCTTTCCTGCATCTGGCGCAGGGTGTCTTGAATCTGTGCAGGGTACAATGAAATCTCAAGACTATCAGGGGATTCTAGAGAGAAATGTGCTGCCCAGTGTCAGAAAGCTTGGTCTCAGTCGCAGGTCATGGGTCTGGCAACGGGATAATGGCCCAAAACACTCAAGAATGGCTAAGAGGAAAACATTGGACTATTCTGAAGTGGCTTCTATGAGCCCCGACCTAAATCCTATTGAGTATCTACGGAAAGAGCTGAAACATGGAACAGGCGACAAACACCAGATAACTGGAGCATTGAATTCATTAAAGAGAGAGAAGAGAGGGAGAGAGAAAGGCAGAGGGAGAAAGCGAGAGGAAGGGAGAGAGAGAGAAAAAGAGAATGGGAGAGGGAGGGAAAGAGAGAGCGGGATAAAGAGAGAGGGAGAGAGAAAGAGGGAAAGGGAGAAAGAGAGCGAGAGCAACAAATAGAGAGAGAGAAAAAGAGGGAGAAAGAAAATATTTTTCACTTCTGGTCACTACATTTAATAAACCACATGGTTTTATAGGAAAAACGCACTAATTACGCATCCATCGAACAACACACACTGTGTGCACAGATTAGCGTTTCTGCAGCGTTTTTTCACGATTGCATTGAGGTCAATGGGTAAAAAACAGCGGTTATATCACTGGCGAACACAAACAGAAGAGGGCCCCTGTGCAACAACAGTAAATGGGCCCCTTGTTGTGTAATATTTCATCATATTGCACAACACTTACTTTGGAGGTCAAAACGGGCCCCCTTACATTTTGGGCCCCTGTGTAGCTGCACACAGGGTGTAACTACAATAGGTGCAGGGGTTGCGATCGCACCTGGGCCCTGCAACCTAGGGGGGCCCCAGATTTCCCTTTGACCTATAGAAAAAGACTAATACTAATAAAGGTCTGCAATAATTGGTGGCCCCGTTGGAGCTTTCGCATAGGGGCCCCTGCGCCTGAAGTTACGCCACTGGCTGCACACATTTGCACCAATGATATGTCATTTGCCCCCAGGGCTGCCCTGCAGCAGTTGGTTGCAAAGGCCGGCCGCCTGCTACGTGACGTCTGGATTAGACATAGCCGGGCGCAACCCCATACACATTAGGAGATTGGCTCATCCTGCTTTTATTGGTGGGTTTGGTTTACTTTAGACTAGTGTTTATGTGGCCTTAAATGTTTAGAGGGTGTGAAGCAGCACATGTATAGTTGTATAATACAGTGGTTCAGTGGTTAGCACTGTACTATATATAGAGCAGCACGGTGGCTCAGTGGTTAGCACTGTACTATATATAGAGCAGCACAGTGGCTCAGTGGTCAGCACTGTACTATATATAGGGCAGCATGGGGGCTCAGTGGTTAGCACTGTACTATATATAGGGCAGCACGGTGGCTCAGTGGTCAGCACTGTACTATATATAGAGCAGCACGGTGACTTAGTGGTTAGCACTGTACTATATATAGGGCAGCACGGGGGCTCAGTGGTTAGCACTGTACTATATATAGAGCAGCACAGTGGCTCAGTGGTCAGCACTGTACTATATATAGGGCAGCATGGGGGCTCAGTGGTTAGCACTGTACTATATATAGGGCAGCACGGGGGCTCAGTGGTTAGCACTGTACTATATATAGAGCAGCACGGTGGCTCAGTGGTTAGCACTGTACTATATATAGGGCAGCACAGTGGCTCAGTGGTTAGCACTCTACTATATATAGAGCAGCACGGTGGCTCAGTGGTTAGCACTGTACTATATATACAGCAGCACGGTGGCTCAGTGGTTAGCACTGTACTATATATAGGGCAGCACGGTGGCTCAGTGGTTAGCACTATACTATATATACAGCAGCACAGTGGCTCAGTGGTTAGCACTGTACTATACATAGTGCAGCACGGTGGCTCAGTGGCTAGCACTGTACTATATATAGGGCAGCACGTTGGCTCAGTGGTTAGCACTCTACTATATATAGAGCAGCACGGTGGCTCAGTGGTTAGCACTGTACTATATATACAGCAGCACAGTGGCTCAGTGGTTAGCACTGTACTATATATAGAGCAGCACAGTGGCTCAGTGGTTAGCACTGTGCTGTATATAGAGCAGCACAGTGGCTCAGAGGTTAGCACTGTACTATATATAGGGCAGCACGGTGGATCAGTGGTTAGCATTGTACTATATATATATGGCAGCACGGCGGCTCTGTGGTTAGCTCTGTACTATATATAGGGCAGCATGGTGGCTCAGTGGTTAGCACTGTACTATATATAGAGCAGCACGGTGGCTCATGGTTAGCACTGTACTATATATAGGGCAGCACTGTGATCAGTGGTAGCCCTGTACTATATATAGAGCAGCACGGTGGCTCAGTGGTTAGCACTGCACTATATATAGAGCAGCACGGTGGCTCAGTGGTTAGCACTGTACTATATATAGGGCAGCACGGTGGCTCAGTGGTCAGTACTGTACTATATATACGGCAGCATGGTGGCTCAGTGGTTAGCACTGTACTATATATAGAGCAGCACGGTGGCTCAGTGGTCAGCATTGTACTATATAGAGCAGCACGGTGGCTCAGTGGTTAGCACTGTACTATATATAGGGCAGCACTGTGATCAGATGTAGCCCTGTACTATATATAAGAGCAGCACGTTGGCTAAGTGGTTAGCACTGCACTATATATAGAGCAGCACGGTGGCTCAGTGGTTAGCACTGTACTATATATAGGGCAGCACAGTGGCTCAGTGGTTAGCACTCTACTATATATAGAGCAGCACGGTGGCTCAGTGGTTAGCACTGTACTATATATACAGCAGCACGGTGGCTCAGTGGTTAGCACTGTACTATATATAGGGCAGCACGGTGGCTCAGTGGTTAGCACTCTACTATATATAGAGCAGCACGGTGGCTCAGTGGTTAGCACTGTACTATATATACAGCAGCACAGTGGCTCAGTGGTTAGCACTGTACTATACATAGGGCAGCACGGTGGCTCAGTGGCTAGCACTGTACTATATACAGGGCAGCACGTTGGCTCAGTGGTTAGCACTCTACTATATATAGAGCAGCACGGTGGCTCAGTGGTTAGCACTGTACTATATATACAGCAGCACAGCGGCTCAGTGGTTAGCACTGTACTATATATAGAGCAGCACAGTGGCTCAGTGGTTAGCACTGTACTGTATATAGAGCAGCACAGTGGCTCAGAGGTTAGCACTGTACTATATATAGGGCAGCACGGTGGATCAGTGGTTAGCATTGTACTATATATATATGGCAGCACGGCGGCTCTGTGGTTAGCTCTGTACTATATATAGGGCAGCACGGTGGCTCAGTGGTCAGCACTGTACTATATATAGGGCAGCATGGTGGCTCAGTGGTTAGCACTGTACTATATATAGAGCAGCACGGTGGCTCAGTGGTTAGCACTGTACTATATATAGGGCAGCACTGTGATCAGTGGTAGCACTGTACTATATATAGAGCAGCACGGTGGCTCAGTGGTTAGCACTGTACTATATATAGAGCAGCACGGTGGCTCAGTGGTTAGCACTGTACTATATATAGGGCAGCACGGTGGCTCAGTGGTCAGCACTGTACTATATATAGAGCAGCACGGTGGCTCAGTGGTTAGCACTGTACTATATATAGAGCAGCACAGTGGCTCAGTGGTTAGCACTGTACTATATATAGGGCAGCACGGTGGCTCAGTGGTTAGCACTGTACTATATATAGGGCAGCACCGTGGCTCAGTGGTTAGCACTGTACTATATATAGGGCAGCACGGGGGTTCAGTGGTTAGCACTGTACTATATATAGGGCAGCACGGTGGCTCAGTGGTTAGCACTGTACTATATATAGGGCAGCACGGTGGCTCAGTGGTTTGCACTGTACTATATATATGGAGCAGCAAGGTGGCTCAGTGGTTAGCACTGTACTATATATAGAGCAGCACGGTGGCTCAGTGGTTAGCATTGTACTATATATAGGGCAGCACAGTGGCTCAGTGGTTAGCACTGTACTATATATAGGGCAGCACGGTGGCTCAGTGGTTAGCACTGTACTATATATAGAGCAGCACGATGGCTCAGTGGTTAGCACTGTATTAAAGAATAGGGAAGCACGGTGGCTCAGTGGTTAGCACTGTACTATATATAGAGCAGCACGGTGGCTCAGTGGTTAGCACTGTACTATATATAGAGCAGCACCGTGGCTCAGTGGTTAGCACAGTACTATATATAGGGCAGCACAGTGACTCAGTGGTTAGCACTTTACTATATATAGGGCAGCACAGTGGCTCAGTGGTCAGCACTGTACTATATATAGGGCAGCACGGTGGCTCAGTGGTTAGCACTGTACTATATATAGAGCAGCACAGGGGCTCAGTGGGTAGCACTGTACTATATATAGGGCAGCACAGTGGCTCAGTGGTCAGCACTGTACTATATATATAGGGCAGCACGGTGGCTCAGTGGTTAGCACTGTACTATATATAGGGCAGCACGGTTGCTCAGTGGTTAGCACTGTGCTATATATAGGGCAGCACGGTGGCTCAGTGGTCAGCACTGTACTATATATAGGGCAGCACGGTTGCTCAGTGGTTAGCACTGTGCTATATATAGGGCAGCATGGTGGCTCAGTGGTTAGCACTGTACTATATATAGGGCAGCACAGTGGCTCAGTGGTTAGCACTGTACTATATATAGGGCAGCACGGTGGCTCAGTGGTTAGCGCACTGTACTATATATAGAGCAGCATGGTGGCTCAGTGGTTAGCACTGTACTATATATAGAGTAGCACGGTGGCTCAGTGGTTAGCACTGCACATATATATAGGGCAGCATGGTGGCTCAGTGGTTAGCACTGTACTATATATAGGGCAGCACGGTGGCTCAGTGGTTAGCACTGTACTATATATAGGGCAGCACGGTGGCTCAGTGGTTAGCACTGTACTACCGTATATATAGAGCAGCACGGTGGCTCAGTGGTTAGCACTGTACTATATATATAAGGCAGCATGGTGTCTCAGTGGTTAGCACTGTACTATATATAGAGCAGCACGGTGGCTCAGTGGTTAACATTGTACTATATATAGAGCAGCATGGTGGCTCAGTGGTTAGCACTGTAATATATATAGGGCAGCACGGTGGCTCAGTGGTCAACATTGTACTATATATAGGGCAGCACGGTGGCTCAGTGGTCAGCACTGTACTATATATAGAGCAGCACGGTGGCTCAGTGGTTAGCAGTGTACTATATATAGAGCAGCACAGTGGCTCAGTGGTTAGCACTGTAATATATAGGGCAGCACGGTGGCTCAGTGGTCAACATTGTACTATATGTAGAGCAGCACAGTGACTCAGTGGTTAGCACTGTACTTATATAGAGCAGCACGGTGGCTCAGTGGTTAGCACTGTGCTATATATAGGGCAGCATGGTGGCTCAGTGGTTAGCACTGTACTATATATAGGGCAGTACAGTGGCTCAGTGATTAGCACTGTACTATATATAGAGCAGCACAGTGGCTCAGTGGTTAGCACTGTACTGTATATAGAGCAGCACGGTGGCTCAGTGGTTAACACTGTACTATATATAGGGCAGCACAGTGGCTCAGTGGTTAGCACTGTACTATATATAGAACAGCACGGTGGGTCAGTGGTTAGCACTGTATTATATATAGAGCAGCACAGTGGCTCAGTGGTTAGCACTGTACTATATATAGAGCAGCACAGTGGCTCAGTGGTTAGCACTGTATTATATATAGAGCAGCACAGTGGCTCAGTGGTTAGCTCTGTACTATATATAGAGCAGCACGGTGGCTCAGTGGTTAGCACTGTACTGTATATAGAGCAGCACGGTGGCTCAGTGGTTAACACTGTACTATATATAGGGCAGCACAGTGGCTCAGTGGTTAGCACTGTACTATATATAGAACAGCACGGTGGGTCAGTGGTTAGCACTGTACTATATATAGAGCAGCACAGTGGCTCAGTGGTTAGTACTGTACTATATATAGAGCAGCACGGTGGCTCAGTGGTTAGCACTGTACTATATATAGAGCAGCACGGTGGCTCAGTGGTTCGCACTGTACTATATATAGAGCAGCACGGTGGCTCAGTGGTTAGCACTGTGCTATATATAGGGCAGCATGGTGGCTCAGTGGTTAGCACTGTACTATATATAGGGCAGTACAGTGGCTCAGTGATTAGCACTGTACTATATATAGAGCAGCACGGTGGCTCAGTGGTTAGCATTGTACTATATATAGGGCAGCACAGTGGCTCAGTGGTTAGCACTGTACTATATATAGAGCAGCACGGTGGCTCAGTGGTTAGCACTGTACTATATATAGAGCAGCACGGTGGCTCAGTGGTTAGATCTGTACTATATATAGAGCAGCACGGTGGCTCAGTGGTTAGCACTGTACTATATAGAGAGCAGCACGGTGGCTCAGTGGTTAGCACTGTACTATATATAGAGCAGCACGGTGGCTCAGTGGTTAGCACTGTGCTATATATAGGACAGCACGGTGGCTCAGTGGTTAGCACTGTACTATATATAGAGCAGCACGGTGGCTCAGTGGTTAGCACTGTACTGTATATAGGGCAGCACGGTGGCTCAGTGGTTGCTGCAGTCTTGCAGCACTGGGGTCCTGGGTTCAAATCCCAACAATGTCAACATCTGCAAGGAGTTTGCATGTTCTCCATGTGTTTGCATGTGTTTCCTCCTACACTCCATAGACATACTGATACTGGATATAGCTTGTGAGTTCTAATGTCGATGTCCACTCCTGAGCCATAGTCTACATAATAATAATAGAGGTCATACCCGGAAGACAGTAAAACCCTCCATCTTCTCAATGGTCATTTCTTCCGCTGGGGCATTACTGTAACAGCAATGCTTCTCGGCCAATTCCAGAAAGGCTTTTCTTGCATCATCTTCTGAAATCTTTGCACGTCTATATGGAAAAATACAAAATAATAAAACTAAGATTAAAGTTTGACATGGAATTGCTGCATCTAATCCTATCATGTGTGATACTATCTGCTGAGATGCTTTATCTGGAAGACGGCAGGGAATGGTGCAGGAATACCAGGCAGAAGGAGGAACAGAAGTAGAAGCTTGACCCGGTTCTTGGTGGATACAATATACAAACAGGATAAAAGGTGAAGTACAAGGGCCGGACATTCTGGTAGCACATTCAGGGTCATAGTTTATCAGAACCATACCCACAACATGAATACAGTCTCTGGTGGGACATATTCATAAATCTGAACCTGCCAGCTTGTGCCCTGCGCGGCTCGCCACCATCCGATGGGTAGAAAAAGTTGGTTGTTTCACAATCCTGCATACAGCTTCCAAACACTCCTTAGACACCACTTCCAATGTTCTGACGTCAGAATTCCTTCTACTTATAAGGTCGTGACCGGTTTATGATAAAATTATCTTCTTTGCTCTTCCAGATTATGAGCCCAACAGTCACTGGAGCCTTCAGTAGTTTAGCAATGCTTCTGTAACCAATGCCTTCGGTATGTTTCACAACAATAAGGATATTGAGACGGCTCACTGGTTTTACCCATCATGGGATGTTTCTTGTGTGGCTCCTTGGTAATGAGACACCTTTTTGTAGGCTATCAGGTGAACCAGCTGATATTATTTCTCACCAAGTGGCAGGATTGCTTTCTAATTACTGATAGATTTCAGCTGCCAAGGCTTTTGGCGCGTATCTTTCTATATGTGTTCAATACTTTTTCCCTGTGTCAATTCTCATTATGACACATCCTGTGGATTGGATGGGTTGTTACCGACGAAGTAGGGCATTTCTAGATATATTTACTTAGAAAGTTGGTGACGTGTTCAATACTTATTTTACTTGCTGTATGTACTCTCTTTACTGTTATTCGAAGTTAGACGATGTGTATACGTTATTCACTGGTGCAAAGGTATGATTGTGTGTAGGGGGCCTCAATGTCATCTCCGTAGTGGGATTGGGATTAAGAAATGGAATGACACGTAAAAGGCTTTTTGCCTACTAAATAAATGTATCAAGTACTAATGGAACAGTGGATTAATATATGAAGGCTGGAGTCCAACCGACCCAGGTGCTGGTGTGAATGGAGCTCTATGCAGAGTTGATGGGTATGCTGGAAGAAGAGTCCGTCATGAAGGGGGACAATCCCGAAACTGCAGATAATAACAAAGTAACTCCAGAAATTTGTACATAATTATATATTTACTGACAAATTGATAGAATTGGGAACACATATAAATATTGTTTTTGTCCCAGTCACATTTAGATTTATTATTAGTTTAAAATATAATCATTAATTTCTGAAATTGGTAATATCCTAAACCAGGAAATATTCTGTAAAAACTTACCGTACATTACTGTCTTCTGTAGTTGACTTAAAGGTTTCATCTGTTAAAAATAAAACAGCCTGAACTGATAGATGAATAGATAATACATAAAGGACAGATGATAGATAAAGAGAAATAGATAATACATAAAGGACAGATGATAGATAAAGAGAAATAGATGATACATAAAGGACAGATGATAGATAAAGAGAAATAGATGAAGTAAAGAAAAGGCAGCGCGCCAATGTAATTTAGCAAAAGAGAAAAAGGACTTTCATAGCCCATGTGGTACGATGTTTCTGCCGTAAAACAAGCCTTTATCAAGTACTATAGATAGAGTCATGGTCGAAGTGTTAGTACCTTAGAAATTGTTCCAGAAAAGGAAGTATTTCTCCAGAATATTAAGGTTAGAAGTCCATCTCCAGAGATCTTAATGTTTCCAAGGCAATATAGCTAATCTCCCTGGATGCAGATGGCGGAGAAAAATAGATGAAAGGATGTAATGCAGGATAGTCCGGATAGTGGATTTGTCCGGCTCATATTTGGGGTTTTGTTTAAAAGTATGTTCAATTTGCCTTTTCTTTTCTCTGTATTTTTGTGTTGTTCCAATACACACAAAGGAAATAAACATGTGTAACACAACACAGAGAATTGTGATAAGATTCTGGAATAAATACTTTGCTTTCTGGAACAATTTCAAGTGTGGCAACTCTTTCGGCCATGACTGTAGATAGATACATTAGATAGATAGATACAATAGATAGATAGATACATTAAATAGATAGATAGATACATAAGATAGATACAATAGATAGATAGATACATAAGATAGATACAATAGATAGATAGATACATAAGATAGATACAATAGATAGATAGATACATAAGATAGATACGATAGATAAGATAGGATAGATAGATAGATAGATAGATAGATAGATAGATAGATAGATAGATAGATAGATACATTAGATAGATAGATACAATAGATCAGTGTTTCTCAACTACAGTCCTCAGGACCCACCAACAGATCTGGTTTTCAGGATTTCCTTAGTATTGCACAGGTGATAGTTTAATCACCTGCACTGGGGATAATTCAAACCCCTGTGCAATACTAAGAAAATCCTGAAAACATGACGTGTTGGTGGGTCCTTAGGACTGGAGTTGAGAAACACTGCAATAGATAGATAGATACAATAGATAGATACAATAGATAGATAAGATAGATACGATAGATAAGATAGGATAGATAGATAGATAGATAGATAGATAGATAGATAGATAGATAGATAGATAGATAGATAGATAGATAGATAAAACAATGTTTCACTATTTGGTGAATGAGATGAATGTTCCACAAATCCCATGTTGTGTTTTCCGCCATCTAGGAGAAACATTATACAGGAGAACAGAGTAAGTTCAGCAGATTCTCCTTGTATAAATTAGTATCAATCTTATGGTCTGCAGATATCACTGTATGTCGCATTATATCATAGAAAGTGAATGCCCCAGACCACAACCTTCCAGAAGCCATAGAAGAGGAGCAGATACCTTTGTTTGCAGCAGACATGTCTTAATCACTGGCGGCTGGTCCATGAGAGAGGTGGTCACATCCGATAACAATGGGTTGTCAGATGACCCTGCAAGTTGTCAGACACATGAATGCAGATATGTAATTGGGAGTGAATGGAGAAGGATGAGGCTTTGTGCCGAACTGAACAAAAGTAGTGCAGATTATTGGAAGTCAGGAATCTGCATATGCAGAAATAAAGCATCAGAAATCTGCCTGTGCCAACGGTGCAGTTTTATTTCTGCAAACAATTTGTGGTTTTTATGTTAAAGAGTCAATTATGGCTTTTCGGATGGCTGCCTTTATTGGTGACATTAGAGTTTGTCTACTGAAGTGACAATTTGCACATGCAATTTCCCAGAGGAGCATTGTGGCTTAAAGTCTCCTCACTGCCGCTGGCAGAATACCAGATCTTGTAAGATCCACGTGTCACACGCAACCACGTCGTTAACTTGTCGTTTGAACGACAGAAAACTCGGGATGTTTCAGCGACATCTTTAAATATATCATAGCGTATTACGGCCCCTTTAATTAGACCAACTCTAATGCCACCAATAAGGGTAGCGATCCTAAAAGTCATAATTGACTCTTTAACAAGCCATTTAATATGACTCAGGATTTGGCTCAACAGCCAATCACAGATGCCCACTCTCTGTGACAGCGTCTGTGATTGGCTGTTGCGCCCCCACCCATTGTCCCGGCATGTGTGGTAGGTTGCCATTTACATTAGTGGATTGGCAACAAACCTGTTGTCATAGGTGTGGAAAAAAAAAAGTAATTAGAAATTTGCAAAGGGGTCCCAAGTATGTTTAATTCTCAGCGCAGATAAAGCGGATAGCTTCGGGCTGCCACCCCCAGCTGCCTGGTTTTAACCTTGGCTGGCAATCAAAAAACAGTGGAGCCAATTATTATTATTTTTTTTTAATTATTTAAATAAATCATAAAAAAGTGCACGGGGGGCGTGGCTTGACTGCCGATGGAGCAAGTCGCATAAACCAGGAGCTCCCGGACCCTGAGCCACAACAGCAGAATTTAAGCTGCCACATTGCTAATTTTCAACAAAAAACTTAGCACATCTACCCAGCCCTCTCTCCTCAACCTATGGGGAAAATCAAGAACCAGCAGGCCCTCTTACCGAGACGGGTCTCGGACTTCTTCTCCCCGGGTCCCCAGGCTCCCGCGCTTCCCTCCAATATGGCGCCGCAATCACCATGAGCTGCGCGCGCCTCGCGCAGGGATCAACAATTACAGGAGACCGCGGCCTCTGCATTACCTCCGGAGACTCCCGTTACCCTCTCATTAATGAAATCGCTACTGGCGGAGCTCCGGTCTTCATTACAAGAAGACATGAGGTCTATGGTCGCAGATCTAAAAGGTGAGGTGACGGAACTGGGGAATCGTACAGACTCCATAGAAACTAAAATGGCCGAATTGATACAATCCCATAATGACCTGTGGGACGAGCATGAAGCTCTCCAAACCACACTGACTGCAGCATGTAGCAAACAGGCTGACCTGGAGGATCGCAACAGGCAAAACAATCTGCGCCTGAGGGGGATCCCTGAATCCATCCCGCAAGAGGAGCTTAGAAGCTTCCTGCAGGACTTTATGAGAGAGGTCCTTCCCGAGCTTGAGCTAAGGGATCTGAAGCTGGACCGCATCCACAGGGTCCCCAAACCTAAAGGGGTTCGTGCAGATCTACCCAGAGATGTCCTGACCAGGATACATTTCTTTGAGGCTAAAGAGGAGTTCCTGCGGGCCCTGAGAGCTTCCCCCTCTCTTTCTCTGAAATTCACTAACATACAAGTTTTTCCGGATTTATCCCCTGCAACACTGGCCGTCTGCAGGGCGTTCAAGCCCTTCACAACAATCCTACGTGAAAAGGACATTCCTTATCGCTGGGGCCGTCCCACCCGCTTGATTGTGAGGAAAGACGACACTTCATATGTCTGTTTAACCCCCCAGAGAGCGGAGCATCTTCTGAAGTCCTGGGACATTCTCCCCCCTTCAAATCCACCTACAACTCAAAGACCTGAAAAAGGACAACCTTCCAAACACGGCTCTAAACCGCGCAGAGTGGATCCGGAATGGAAAATCGTGTGATGGCTCCTTCCTTTTCTGGACGATGTGGCTACATCTCTTCTTGGACCTTGCAATGCTGGCGTGGCTCCTGGGACTTCCGCCTTCCTGGTCCTCTACTTAAACCTTCCAGGTTATATCACTTTTCTTAACCCTTTCATTGTTCTTCTTAATTCCCCCGTCTTCCTTTCTTCCTTTTCTCTCCTATCCACCTTTACTCTCCCTCATCTCTTCCTGCCTCTCTCTGCCTTCTGACTCTCTTTTCTCCCCCCCCCTGTCTCTCTCCATAATATCTGCTTTTTCATATTCCCCTTCTCCGCCTTACTGCTCTCTCTCTAGCTCCATCTAAATCCCCCCTTTCCTCCCCTCTTTTCAAATCTTTACAGTAACCCTTACCCCTCTGTTTCTATTTGTGATATACGGAGGTTTTGCCCCACAGAGCGAACTATTTTACCTCTCTCGCTCTTCCACCCTAGACTCTAGTCCTCGCCATTTGGCTGGACTTCTCCTCCCCCTTGACTGTACTGCGAGTATCTGGGAGCTGGGTCCTCGGACCTCCTGTCCCTCTGCTTGGGACCCCTCCCTTGGTGCTCTAACGTTCAACCTGTTCAACCTGTTTACTGTTAAGTTGTGTTCCATGATGTGTGTGCTTTCCAATGTTGCAGCTCATACATTGTGGTTCCCAGTGTATTGTCTTTTGGTGATACTTTCCCCTCCTTTTCTTCCCCCCCAATTTCCCTTTCACACTACTGATATCTGCAGGCTCTATATCATACCGATATGCTTAATACTATACCCATTATCTGAAATTTCCATTGGAATTTTATTATGGTTATATCTGTGTTGTCTTTAAATGTGAACGGTCTAAACTCACCGCAAAAGCGTTCCCTTTTATATAACCATCTACGAAAATCCCGAGCGGATATTGTCCTCTTACAGGAAACTCATTTGTTGGAGGAGGACAATGTACGTATAAAATCTCATCTTTTTCCCTATCGCTACTTCGCGAATGCAAAGAAAAAGGTAGCGGGAGTCGCTATACTGATCTCACGTAGACTATCATTTGAATTGATATCTGCTACCCCTGACCCTGAAGGCCGCTACCTATTAATAACATGTAAACTGGACGATGTTCTCTTCTCCCTACTGGTCCTCTATGCCCCTAACCACAGACAGGCAACCTTCGTACGCACTACCCTAGAATCCCTCACTCCTACTATGACTGGACATAAACTGATTGGCGGAGACCTGAATAGCCCCCTAATACGTTCACTTGACTGCTCCTCTCCATCAACATACCGATCAGATTTAGGTCCATTAATGGACTCCTTTCATTTCCATGATGTCTGGAGATATCATCATAGTACAGAACGTGACTACACTTTCTTCTCCCCTCGCCATCGATCATTCAGCCGAATAGACTTCCTATTGGTCAATGACTCCTTATTACCCCTTTGTCTGGACTCAACGATTGACCTAATCACATGGTCTGACCACGCCCCTATTACTCTGACCTTCACAGACTCCACTCCACGTAATCATTTTGCAGCTTGGAAGCTAAATGAACATCTATTAGTCTCGCAAGACAATTGTGATGCGCTATCCTCTCAAATGACAGAATTCTTTAATATAAATGAGGTGGATGATGTCGCTCCAGACACGCTATGGTTCACCCATAAGGCTGTCATGAGAGGACATTTGATTAAACTCGCAGCATTTAAGAAGAGGCAGTATAATAAGACTCTGTCTTCCCTCTTAAACAAATTAAAGGAACTTGAAACCCTATACAAAACTACCCCTTCCCTGACCACTCTCTCGGTCCTCACGAAATCCCGTAATGAGTTGAGAGCCCTTCTTCTCCATAAGGTGGAACTCCAACTAAAAAAGACCAGATCTCATTTTTATAGCATGGGTGACCGTCCAGGGGCTCTACTAGCGCGCAGGATTAAAAAATCCGAAGTACGCGCTCGAATCTCTCAAGTCACCTCACCTCGAGGCACAGCAATCCGTAACCCGATTCAGATTGCTGAACAATTTCGAGAGTTTTACAATGACCTCTATAATCTCCAATACTCCTCCTCGACCCCACAACCAACTCACTCTATCATCTCTTCCTTTCTTGCTAAGGCTGACCTTCCCACACTTTCCCCGTCACAACTAAATACACTTAATGCCCCTTTCTCTTTACAAGAAATATTAGAGGTCATTCGTACGTCCAAAAAGAGATCAGCCCCAGGCCCTGACGGTTTTTCCTTCCAATATTATTCTTCTTTCGCTCCTCTCCTCGCCCCACGTCTCCTAGCTCTATTTTCCCATTGGCAGCGTGAGGGAACATCATACCCGAGGGCCTTCGTGCCTCAATCTCGACAATTCTGAAACCAGGGAAAACCTCCACTGACCCGGCTAACTACCGACCCATAGCATTACTAAATTGCAACTTAAAATTATATGCGAAATTGCTGGCGGACCGTCTCAAGGGGGTACTTCCATCCTTGATCGCCATAGACCAGGTAGGTTTTATACCTGGCAGACAGGCGAGAGATGCAACAAGGCGGATTATAGACCTCATTGAGGTCTTAGAGAAGAGAGGTACCCCCAGTGTGCTGGTATCCCTTGATGCTGAAAAAGCTTTTGACCGAGTGCACTGGGGATTCTTGGCAGCTGTTTTACACAAATTCGCCTTTGCGGGTAATATAAGATCTTCTATTCTAGCTCTATACTCTTCTCCCTCTGCGTTCGTCAAGCCGGTGGATTCATGTCCTCGGACTTTTCGATCTCTAACGGGACCAGACAAGGCTGCCCCCTCTCTCCTCTAATTTTCGCCCTTGTCATGGAACCGTTAGCCGCTATAATTCGCTCACATCCTGAGATCTCTGGGATTGTGATAGGCCCGATAGATCACAAAATCAGTCTCTATGCAGATGATGTTCTCCTCACATGCACCAATCCAAGTACCTCTCTCCCCGCTATACTTTCTGTTCTCACAGACTTTTCTGCAGCCTCTTACTACAAATTAAACCTTGCAAAATCCTCTGCCTTTCCTATTAATCTCCCCACAGACACACGAAGTCATCTAGCCTCTCTTTTCCCTTCAGTATGGTCTCCAACAGGCTTCAAATATTTGGGCGTCCAAATTACTAAAACAAACCACATAGTGCGCACTAACTGCGAGAACCTTACTTCTTCCATCCGCAGTGCTTGCCAGGACTATTCGTCATTTCACTTGTCCTGGGTAGCCCGCATAAATATTGTAAAAATGATGATCCTCCCCAGGATCTTATAAATTTTACGCTGTATCCCCCTCCCCTTCCCTAAAAAATACCTGCGAACCTTACAATCTATACTTACCAGATTTATCTGGAATAATAAAGCCCCTAGAGTTGCGATGAAAACTTTATACCCCCCGATTAAAAGAGGAGGTTTTGGAGTTCCTGACATTACCTCATATTATGCAGCCATAGTCCTAGAAGCAGCAAGATCCTGGTGGACGCACTCTCCCCCATCGCGTTGGCTCCAGATAGAGTCCTTTTTTGCACCGGCTGGCTCCACACGTATCCTATTGGAAATGAATCTTCTGCACCCTCATTCCCCTATGTTCACACTTAAGGCTATACAGGGAACCCTCTCTGTTTGGCGGGCATTCTCCAGAACCCACCTATCGTTTCTTTTCAGATATATTACACTACGAGCGGTGGAGCTCCTCATGGGTGATATATCTTTAACACTTTGGTGTGATCCTGACTCTCCGGGCCCTCCCCTTCTCTGGAGGCTACTGGAGCAGAACCACCTAGCATCATTTGAAACCCTCCACTGTAAATTCTCTCTCCCCGCAAACTCCCTCTTCTCGTACTTTCGTCTACGACACTTCCTTAACACTGTTGATATTCCTAGCCATGACCCGTTGAACACTTCACTCCCTCTTCAGGTTCTCTTTAAACAAACGAGCTATGTAACTAGAGGAGTCTCCATAATATATAATGCAATACAAATAGCACTATCAGATGAGAAACTGAACTATATGCTTAAATGGGAAGACAGACTAGACTTCACTGCCTCTCTGGATGAATGGCACCTAGCTTCAGCTCATGCTGCCAAATATTCTAGATGCCTAACTCATCTAGAGCAATCCAAAAAATTGCTGTTCAGTTGGTACTTGACTTCAGTTCGACTAGCTAAATTCGGATCAAACGATCCCCCTCCTTCCTCTCATTGTTGGAGGGGGTGTGTGGAACTGGGCACTATGGTTCACCTGTGGTGGTCTTGCCCTCACATACACCGCCTATGGCTCCAAGTTGAATCTATACTTAAGGACTTATTAAAGATTCCTATTTCTTTGACAGCACACCTGGCAATGTTGGGACTAGGCGTGGAAAAATTCCCATCATCACTACGCCCCTCTCTCACCAACGTCCCAATAGCCACGCGTCTGACGATTGCAGCGCACTGGAGATCATCATCACCGCCCACTATAACGGAAGTTATCTCCCGGCTGAATACCCATTGCATGTATGAACTGATGTTGGTACATGATCTCCCATCGCAAACAAAAACTAAACAGTGGTGGGATCCATGGCTTAGCTCTTCACACAACACAGTTCAGACCTAAATTAAATTAAATTACATTAATTTTAAAGCAAGTTGAAATATGTTAATGATATCTCCTTTCATTGTTGTTCTTTTTTCCTTCTCTTGGAAGTCGAATGTCTACTCTCATTGATGTCAATTATTCTTGAATACGACTGTGATACTTCTTCCCTTTATTGAATTATCGCTGTACTGGGTATACAAACTTTCTCGTCCTGCAGAGTCCTAATTTCCCCCTCCCTCCTTCCCCTTTCCTCCTCCCTGTTTATCTTTTTTGATTGTTGAATATGATAATTTTATTTGTCACTGCTTAAACTCTCAATAAAAATCATATGGTTTAAAAAAAAAAAAAGTGCATGGGCTCTGCCTTATTTTTCATTGACAGCCAAAGTAAAAGCCAGGCAGCTGGGGGTTGGTATTCTTAGCGTGGAGAGGTCCATAGTTATTGGGCCCCCCAGGCTACAGAATAGCAGCCCACAGCTGCTCCAGAAATTGGTGTATTTAGTAGAATCGACAATTCCCGGTGCTTTACCCAACTCTTCCTTATGCCCTGGTGCAGCGGCATCAAGGTCCTAGAAGGGGTTAGTGACCGCTGATTACTGACAGCTGTCATTAAGCCCTAGATTGGTAATCTTCAGGCTTCTATGCAATAGCCAATCACAGTCACTGTCACATAGAATGGGTGTCTGTGATTGGCTGTTGGAGGCATAGTCCAGTGAATAAACCAGAGGTTAATGAGCAGACATGGAAGTGGTGTTACAAGCATGCGCGGTCCTCGATAAGTAGAATGATGCTGCTTTAATCACTATTTTGCCCCCTTTTACAGTCCACCAACCGAATCTGAACCCGAAAAGTAACTCCTCAGGGAAGTCTGTGCCTAAACACTAGGTATTGGGTATAGACCCCCGAACTTTACAGTTTCGCTTCACCTGTCACTAGTTAAGATTTGAGGGAATTGTTAGAAGTGGAAAACCCCTTCAAGCATCTCTGTAGGGTAAAAAATTTGTTGGGACAAAATGGCTTTGGTTTTCCCATTGGGTGTTATCCGAGCCTGCACATCACTGCTCTCCCTCCTAGGAAACTGACGTGGGGTGTGCTGCATTTATATAGAGGCAGCAGAAGCGGCACTCCAACACGAGACGATTAATAGTAGCTAGAAATAACAGAGGAACATTGCAAAAAAAGTCCAAAGTCTACAAACAATAGGACAGCCAATGTGTGTGTCCAAAATCTAAAGCAAGGAAAAAAAAAGACACAGAAAAGGGACTCGATTCCAAATATCAATGCTTTGTGTATACAGCTCCGAAACTAAGCAGTGTGCGTGTGTCAGCCCACACATAGACCACTCGTTTCATAGCCCCACCTCTTTCATAGTGCGCCAGATGCATATGGCTCCGCCTTGTTGGCCCCACCCCTTCACAACACTCTGGATGCATATGGCTCCGCCCCCTCCAA